>OVAP01002001.1:0-17674 GCA_900406295.1 Aurinia saxatilis | reverse complement strand
CCCCCCCCCCCCCCCCCGCCCTTTTTAAGAGGGGGGCTAGTTGGATCCATCCGAAGATGGGCTGCCTATGTACCCTATGAAGGGATCAAATCGAGCCATAGTTCCAGTCCGGCGTATAAGATGCGAACCGATTTTTTTTTTTGTTCTCGAGCATCATGTATTAATGGTAGTACTTTTTGAGATGTCGAGCGTTCCAAGAACGTGGAATGATTCTTCCATCCATTACAACAAGTTCATATGCGCCCGGTTTGACGACCTTAGTGATGCAGTATGGTCCTTCCCAGTGTGCGCTGAGCTTGCCGGCGTTTGGTTCTACTGTGTTTTGAAAAACTTCAAGCAGGACCAGCTCGTCTTCGCGGAAACGCCGAGGACAAACGCGTGAGTTGTAGTACCGAGCTGCCTTTTGCTGATAGTTCTGGAGGCGTACGAGTGCATGGTCTCGTCTCTCGTCGAGGAAGTCGAGCTGGTCCAGCAACATGATGTTATTGATTTCTTCATCTTGTGGGGCAAGTTGTCGACGAAGTCCAGGAAATTCCATCTCAGCTGGAATTACAGATTCAGAGCCATAGACAAGGGCGAAGGGAGTTTTACTGGTGGGACGCTAAGGAGTTGTTCGATGCGACCATAAGACCCAATCTATATCGTCTGCCCACTTGACTTTCTTAGCATCGAGTCTCTTCTTAAGTCCATCGACAATCGTTTTGTTGATAGCTTCGGCTTGAGCGTTACCTTGCGGGTAACAAGGAGTGGATTTGGTGAGGCGAATTTTCCATTTGTCACAGAATCCTTCAAACCGAGCAGAGATAAATTGAGACCCGTTGTCCATGATGATCTCGTGTGGAATACCATGTCTGCAGATGATGAACTTCCAGACGAAGTGCTCCACTTGAGCATCTTTAATGTTGGCGTAAGACTCAGCCTTAACCCACTTAGAGAAGTAATCAGTTAGGACGAGGAGGAGTTTCTTGGTTTTGGAGTTAGGCATGGGACCGACGATATCCATTGACCATCGCATGAAAGGATAAGGAGACGAGACCGAGGACAATAGCTCGGCTGGCTGATGTATCATTGGGGCATGTCGTTGACATTTTTTGCACTTAGTGGCATACTGCTTGTAGTCGTTAAGCATTCTTGTCTAGAAGAAACCATAGGTCTTTATCCTTAGGGCGAGACTCCGACCACCCGAATGATTCCCGCAAGACCCATCATGAATATCCTGCATGACGCGCCGAGCTGCCTCTCCTTCCACACAACGGAGAAGTGTTCCAGAGGCGGCCCATTTGTACATTTGTCCCTCTGCGATAGAGTACCCTACGGCATGGGCTTCAAATTTGCGTGCGGCCCACTTTTCTCCTGGGACAGTGCAGTCTGTGATGAAATCCTTAAGCCTGGAGATCCAAGGCTTGTCGCATCCATAGGTAATAGGTGCACTTTCCGCTTGGTCGACTTACATTGGTACGGGACCAGCTTCTTCTGGAAGGGGATTGATTAATGCCACCAGGTAAGTTGCTTGTATGCTCGGCGTTTCAAGGATCACACGGCGAAAATCAGAGACCGATGATGAGCCAAGAGCAGCCAGGGCATCGACCGACGAATTCTCGGATCGCGGGATTTCAGTTAAAGTGAATTTTTCAAAGGCGGATGCAAGATCTCGAACAATGTTTAGGTAGGCTTCCATTCGGTCATCGTGAGTCGAATAATCCCCATGGAATTGGTTGACGACGAGCTGGAAATCTCATAAAGCGTATAGTCGTCGAATCTCCATTCCGTGAGCTAAGCGAAGTACGGCGATGAGAGCTTCGTACTTGGATTCGTTGTTGGAATCTTTGAAGTTGAGACGGAACGACTTCTCAATGATCTCTCCGTTCGAAGCAGTGAGATATATCCCAATTCATGATCCCTGTTTTGAAGACGAACAATCTGAATGAAGGGTCTAGGACGGGCGTTTGATCGATTTCATCATTTCCTTAGCCGAGCTGGTGGTCTGGGCAGACGCCGAGGATAAATCTGATACATCATTTGAGGAATTGGGTGTGCCGGGTAACCGGGGTTGGTTTGACGATCTCTCTGAGTTGTTGGATGTGCATGCGTCCTCGTCTACTTCTTCCGTGAAATCGGCTACGATGAAGTTGGCTATAACCTGTGCTTTTGCTGCGGTGCGCGACCTGTACTTTATGTCGTATTCGCTGAGTTCTATGACCAATTTGGCGAGACAACCAAACTGGCTTGGGCAGTGTAGGATCGCGTGCAGTGGGTATGTGGTGAGAACGATGATCGTGTGTGACCGGAAATAAGGTCGCAGTTTCCATGCTGAGACGACTACTGCAAGAGCCAATTTCTCCATTAGTGGGTAGCGTGTCTGAGCGCCGGTTAAAGATTGGCTGACGTAGAAAACTGTGCGCTGTTTTTTAACCTTCTCTTGAATCAAAGAGGTGTTGATCGCGGCTGCCGAGATATACAGGAAGAGGGGTTCTCCATTCACAGGTTTCGAAAGAACTGGTGGAGTCTTGAGATTATGCTTTTGTTGGAAGGCTACCTCACATTGGTTAGTACAAACTATCAACTTTGTATCAAGAAGGGTTTTGTAGAAGGGAAGGCACTTATCTGTTGATCGTGAAATGAATCGGTTAAGAGCTGCAACTCGTCCCGTCAACCGTTAGACATGCTTTGCCTTCGCGGGTGATTCCATGGACTCGATGGCCTCGATCTGTTTGGGATTTGCTTCTATCCCATGCTTAATGACAAGGTAGCCAAGGAACTCCCCTGATTCTAATCGGCACTTGGTCGGGTTTAGCTTCATTTTGTAAGAGTTGAGTTCTTGGAAACATTCGGCCAAGCGTAGAATATGGTCGTCGGCCTTCTGGGATTTGACTAACATGTCTTCGATGTAAACTTCCATAGTCGTACCGCGCTGTTTTTCGAACATCTTATTGACTACACGCTGGGACGTAGCTCCGGCGTTCTTCAGTCCGAATGGCATGACTTTATAGTAATAGGTACCCCAATCTGTAATGAACGTCGTCTTTTCACGGTCATCAGGATGCATGAAGATCTGATTATAACCGGAGAATGCGTCCATGAAGCTTAGGATTTCGTTTCCGGCGGTAGCTTCAACAAGTCGATCGATATGTGGGAGTGGGAAACTATCTTTACGGCATGCCTTGTTCAAGTCAGTAAAGTCCATGCGCACGCGCTATTTTTCGTTCTTCTTCTTGACGACCACCGGATTGGCGATCCAGTCCGGGAACTTAGATTCCATTATGGATCCTACTTTGAGAAGGTACTCAACTTCAGCGTTGACCGATGAAGCTCGTTCTTTGCCCAGCCTGCGTCTTTTTTGCTTCACAGGTTTGAAAGCTATATTCGTTCATGGCAAGCTATATTCGTTCTTATGTTAGGCATATCCTCGGCTGCCCAAGCAAACGTGTTCAAGTTCTGTTTAAGTAGTCTGTTGATTTCTGATTGAAGGGGGTCCTGAAGTTGACTACCGATTTCCACCCAGCGTTCTGGATGCTCGTCGTCGATCGGCACCGATACTACGGGGTCTGCTCTTGTTGGCCCTTTGGGAGACTCCGCGAGCTGTAATTTCTTTAAGACAATCGACAGCTTTTTATCGTCGTCATGATCCGCCCGACTCTTTTTCGTCTCGGCCACTGGTCTTCGGTCGGTCACCGGGGATCTAAGTTTCACTTCGGCCAAGAGGCAGACCCTGGATTCTCGCTGGCTTCCTCGAATTGTTCACACACAGGTGGTAAGGAGATGAAATGGCTGTCATCGCATTTAGCCATGGTGTGCCAAGTATGACATTGTAGATAGTCGGGTGGTCGGCGACAGAGAATCCTGTCAATGGTTGATTGTTCCTAGCGTCATCCTCGTCTCGCCAGAGAATCCTGTCAATGGTTTCCGATTTGGAGTCAAATCAGTGAGAGGAACGTCCATTCTTCGGAGGGTTTCCCGGAATATCACGTCCACCATGCTTCCTGTATCGATGAGGATTCGGGCTATCTCGAAATCATTGACGAGGAGTTCGATTACTAGGGGATCGTTATGGGGGTGAACGATTTCTCTAGCATCTCTGGCTTCAAAGGACATGATATGATTGGGAATGTCGTGGTCGGCCGTTACTCTGGAGACGGAGTCGGCCTGTCGTTGGAAGGCTTTGATGGACGACACCATATCGAAACAGTATTGTGAACCACCCATGATCATATTAATCCGAGGTCGAGGACCCCGCTGCTGGTCACCTTCCTTGCATCCATCACGTTTAGCCAGGTCATTTTTTGTTGTGGAGCTGGTCGCGCATCATCTTTCTTTGGTCCTGGAAAATCTTTCACACTGAAATATCCTAGTTTTTCCTCGGCTAGGCATTTGGGCAAGAGAGCTCCCTGAACCTTGCAATTTGCAGTGTTATGCCCCTTGTTCTGGTGATGATCACATAAGGCGTTTTCGTCGTAAGCGTTCTGGAGAAGCCACTGATTTGAACGACCTTGTCCTCAGCCATTTGTTCGGCCTCTACCTCGGCCCTGGCTTCTTTCGGGTGCTTCTTCAGTGTAGTAACACTCGTCATATTCGGGGTAGTCCACAAGATAGTTGTGGGAACCACCATGGGATGATCGTTCGTGGTCAATGTAGCGGCTGGTAGTTGTCTTCGTTCGCGCAGGTTGTTACGGTGTGGATGGCGCTGGTCGCTCGTCGGCTCGTCGACCGTCCTTGTTTTGGCTGAAGGGTTAGCATCTCGTCCTCATCAGCTATGTACCCGACGGCTTACTGAAGAGCCTCTTGGATGGTGACGACTGGCCGTTTCGCCAAAGATCGGTGAAGTTTGCCTGTGAACAGCAGTGCTTGCTTTAGGGCTTCAAGCGTGGCTTCATCTCCCATACCATCGATCTGCGTTATAGTGGACTTGAATCTGACTATGAAGTCACGGAGGGACTCGTTCTGTCCTGGTCGGATGTTCCACAGATCTTTTCCAGTCGGCTCGGTTCCTGCCAATATTACATAATGTGCTAGGAACTTGCTCTGAAGGGTATCGAAGTTATCCACTGAATATGGGTCGAGATTAATAAACCATCGGAGCGCTGCCCCGTTAAGGTGTTCGGCGAAGAGAAGGCAAAGGCCAGCGTCTCTCTGCCCTGGTGGGAATTTCGCCCTATTCATGGCGACATGGAACGTAGCGAAGTGAGCTTTGGGGTCAGTGAACCCCTTGAAGATTGGAATCTTCATCTTTCGTGGATGGGGATGTTTACCGTCGTGATAGCTGTGGTGAAGGTCGTTCTTCTTGCCTCCTCTAGCATCCGACCAATCGCGGGAGCTGAGGAGGTTGCTCGATGAACCTGGTTCTGAACAGCTTTAAAACCATCGTTGGTTCTCGCGATCATGGCTCTAATCTCCTCGAGCTCGGCACGAAGATCTCGATTCTCGGCTTCTTCATAAGAATCGGGATCTTCGTCGGAGACCTCTACTCTTTTCACATCGGCTTTGGGATTAGGGGCTCGCTCACCGTTGAGACCGATGATCACATCATCCTCGGCTTCCTTCCTAGCCTCATCGTCCATGTTCTTAGCTGTTTCACAGGTACCGATCATCTTGCTAGGCGTAGAAGCACCTCGCCTTGGTGGAGGAGGAGGAAGACGAGTGGGATTTGGGATCCTGAATGTGTTGGATGGTGTTTGGAATCCTTCATAGAAGTTTAGCGAACTCCAAGCATTGGTTGGGACTCGTCTCGGAGGTTTGCGTGTTGCAGTCAGCTGGGTGGAGATTGTGTTTAGCTGGTTTAAGATGCCGAGGTTTGTCGTCTCCTACTGGGGAGCTTTCTGAGCGAGGTCGGCCAGTGTGGCCGCGACAGTTTCTGGATTTACCTCGACACGGTCAACTCCCTGGTCGTCGGTTACGGTTCGCTTGATGGTTAACGGCGTGGTCGTTTCTGGCTGACGACCTCCGACAGTATTATGTTGCTCGTCTGACATTATCTTTCGCTAGGGTTTCGGTTTGTGAGAAAAGTTTTTGGGTCCCCACAGTCGGCGCCAAATTGTGTTGGTAAAATCACACAATCACTATTTGTTCGAGATTTCTTGATGAGGAACTCGAATCAAAGAGCTTAGCACAAACACGAAGGTTCTATCAAAGGATCGCTTTGTTTTGATATGAGTAGAAAGTCTTTCATAGCGTTAAGCTTTTAGCGTTCTTAAGCCAGAAAAAGATAGATCATACACGTTTATCCTAAGGAAGTATATATACAGAATTATGCCGACTCTGATAAGTTAAACTCCTAGATCCTCTCGTATCTTCCTGATCCTTCTTGCCTTTACCCTTCAGGTCGGCTTTTTCATCTGGGCTTTGGGCTTCTCGACTTTAGACCGGCATAGGGCTGCTCGGCCCATCGTTATAGGCTGACAAACCCGGCTTTCGGGAAAAGACAAGAACATGCCAAGGAAATGATTTAGATATTTCCTCGGCATGATGAATATGATACAAATTCTGACGAGGACATGACATTGATGATGTTCTCGGCCGAATGTTTATTAAAATATGCCATGATTCAGTTTATATCCTCGAAATATTTCAGGGATGAAGGTCATGCCGAGGAAATGATTCAGACAAACTTCCTCGGCATTCTTTTAGTGAATAGGCTATGCCGAGCTCATGATTTGGTCTGTTTTTCCTCAGTATGTTTGGAGATATGGATTATGCCGAGGAAGTGACTGTGCCATACTCTCCTCGGCATAAACATGTCGGCTGAGGTCATGTTTAAGGAAATGACCTAACATGACCTCGGCCATGATGTTTAGTACTTAGTCGTTTCTTTCGACCGCATTCCTAAGATCATAAGTGGGGATATTTGACCCCCCACACCAAAAATCATATTTTGTTGCTTAGCTCAAGTCGAATCGATTTTTCTATTGTGTACAGTTTGCCTCCCTGTGGATTCGATCCCTAAGTACTACTGCGAGAGCCTGTGCACTTGCAGGAATATTTTGGGTGAAAACTAAATTCTCATCACTCTCTGTCTAACATATCTGATCAGCTTAAAGTGACTCTCGAATATAGCATAGATAGAGTCTTGAATGAAGTTATAAAAAATCTTATCTAAATAGAGGGAGCTGATTAAGAGTGGAAAGTGGTCAAGAGCACAAGGAGAAGGGATATACGTAAAGAAAAGTGGCAGAACAAACAACGTGTCTGACAAAGGAAATGGAAGCAAACAATAAAGAGGAAGATTTAAGATTAGAGGTATATCAAAGTACAATCAAAGTTTCAATAAAAAACAACAAAGGTTGTAGGTTGTTTTACTTGTGGCAAAGAGGGACACTGGAAGAGAGAATGTCCAAAAAGAAGCATTAAGTAGGACCTAAGCAGCCTTAAGTGCTAAATGTTAGAACACAATACACAAAAGAATAATAAGTCATGGATTTTGGTTGTTTCTTTTGTATTACACTAGATAAACAAGTCTTGTTTGATCTAAAAGAATTCATATGATGCATAGTATTGCTGCCTAGTTACGGTGAAGTAAAAGGAATGAGAAAAATACGAATTCAGAGTTCATATGGATCTATTGTGGTACTAACAGATGTTAGGTACATGCCACACATTGGCAAAAACTTGATTTCCTATGGAATGTTAGAGATAACATAATGCAATTATGAAGGTGCAGACTTTATGGCTCAATTTTATAAAGACAATAAAAGAGTAATATCTGAAGTTTTCTATTATGTTCAAGGTAAATTTATAAAGGCTAAAGTTAATGTAACAAGGGCTGAGAAAAATATGAAAAAGATTTGGCATTCAAGACTGTCATATGAGATTAGAGAATCTGAATGTGCTAGTGAAAGAAAGATATTTCGTGAAGATGTTGATGAGTGTCTAGTTAGTAGAACACAAACAATTAATTTTGTTTCTACTACCTATCAACAAACTAATTGTTGTGGAATAACTTTAGGGTCGAGCCAAAAGGACCAAAGCTACACTATGAATTGTAAGATTTGAATTAAGCTAAGATGACAAAAATAGGTTTGGTTTCTTATGCAACTAAGGATAACTAAAAATGGTGTAAATTTAATAAGATAAAAGGGCTACGCTCAGGAAAATCTTCAGGAATATGAAATTATGATCAAGCAACTATTCATGATCTTACTTAAGCACAACCTTGAACTTAAACATAAAATAGAATTGATCCACTTTCGTGGCATCAACCATTTTCCTAGCAATCTAGATAACTAAACTATTTTTTGAACCTAGAATTCTAAACAAGCATTAATGAACATATCTAATATGTTCTCAATTTGCCTTAGCATGAACTTTTGTTGGCTAAAGACAAATTATTGATATAAAGTTCTTTTCTAGCAACCTATAACACTTCTGGTGAATAGATTTAACATAACATCATACACTAAGTGATCAAATTAGCCTAAGCAATAAGCATAGCAATAGATGAAGGCATCAATTCATGCTCCTATTTGTGTATAATCATAAATCCATAAGTCCCTAGAAATACCTAATCCTAACTATGAAACTATTTAGACATAATTAAAGAACATAAAGACATTAAATAAATAGATTGCATAAAAAGAGACAACGAGGGTTAAAAAAACTTCTCAAGAGAGTTTAAAGATGAGATCTTCTCTCTTAAGCTTACAATAGCTAAGAAACAGAATAAAAAATTGGGTGTGGCATAAACAATGGAAAATACTCTTATTTATATCAGCAAATACGTATAAGAAAAGGAATTTTGGATTGGATAAGGAAAATCATTGTTTTTTCCTTTCTTCTTGAACTTTCCATATTTGCATCCGAGAAGAATGGATCGATTGATATGTACCAATCGATTTTTGCATTTTGGTCGATTGAGGTTGGGTGTTAAATTTTATTAAACAAACTATTGTGGAGTGTGGAAAACTGAGAGGGTGTTGAATGATTGGGTGGATGAGAGAAAAGATTATGTGGAGTGTAAATTAGGGTGTGAAATTTTTTGACCATTGTACATAGTTTTAGAAAGAATAGCCTGGACAAGAATTTCGGGCTGAAATTCCTTTCATAGCTATGTATGTGATCAACAGATCACCTAACTATGCTATTAGCTACAAACTTCCTGAAGAGATGTGGATGTTCAACATTTGTTTATATAGTACTAGAGAAGACAAGTCCAAGAGCCATCAAAGGTATTTTGATGGGATATCCTTTAATATTAAAGGTACCAGATTTTATTACAGGAAGAAGGGAAATGCATCACCAATAGAAATGTTGTGTTTAACGAGAAACATGTGTTTAAAGACACTTTGGAGATTGTACAAAAGGAGGAGATAAAAACTCTGAATGCTGAAAAGCCAGTTTAGAAAAAGAAGTCAAAGAAGGTGACGTTCATGAAAGATCGTTCATGGACTTACTCTGAATGGAACAAAGACAAGGGGGTCATCAGTTCAAGTTGATACTATTCTTTATCAGAAGCATATGAAGTTTCTGAAGAAATCAATGACGAAGACACCGAATCCCCATTGGATAATTATTTGATGGCGGGGATCACTAAAGGGGAAACATCAAACTACCATCAAGGTTCGACGATGATGTAGTCTATGCTTTGGCTTCAGTAGAAGAGTTTGATACATAAGAACCAAGAATTTACAAAAAAGCTATGAAAAGCAGGAAAATAAAATATTGGAAGAATGTTGCAAATGAGGAAATGGATTCTTTACTCAGAAATCAGACTTGGCTGTTAATAGAAAAACTAGAAAACCAAAAGGTGATTGGCTGTAAATGGGTTTTCAAACTGAAACACGGAATACCAAAAGTTGAAAGGCAAAAGTACAAAGGAAGGCTGGTTGCTAAAGGCATTTGACAGAAGGAAGTTGTTGATGGATAAAATTTTGTAGATTAATTCCAGTTAATTAACCTGGTTTTAGAATTTTTTACAATAAGTTAATATTTTTTTTCAAAATTATTTTGGTTTTATGTTTATCGATAAAACTGAATTTTCAAACCTAAATAATTTAAACAAATATTTTGGCGCGTAGTTAAATTTATGTTTGAAAATATTTGGTATCATTTTGAGTTTATTTTATAATTTAGGAATTATAACCGTTTTACTGGAGTTTTTATCTATTTTTCAGGGTGAGTGGCATATCACAGAGATTCGCCACTCATAACCTTCCTCATCTTTTACTGCTTCGGAGGAACCCTACCAATGCACTACGGTTTAGCGAAAACCGTATGGATTACCACTTCTTGGATTCAAGCTACAGTCGCATATCTAAGAGCATATTACTTGCAAATTAGTTCTCATGTCTGCAACCACAATGCGACCACACTGATATTTGTTTTTGTTTTGGCTTGGAAAGGTTTGCCACGATTTTGCAACTACTCATTCCACTACAATATAGTCATATAGTTGTCGCATAAATTTTACGATTTTATTAGATCATTTTATGACTGTAAACCGACTAAAATAGGCAATTGAATCTCATATCCTATTATTTTATGTGGTCACATTTTAATTTATAAATTAACCACTGTTTTCTACGGTCGCAAACACGACGTTACTATCCAACTATTTTAGGACTAAATTTTTTCCAACAGTCCAAATGCGACTGTTTTACTTGGTCGCAAAATATTCCTATATTCACATTTTTTCGACTGTTTACCAGTTGAACATGCAATAATAATTAACATGTTTTCTTGTAGTGTAGAGATAAAATATTGCTGCAAGACAAACAAACATCTACAAAGAAGGAAAGCTCCACCCATTTTGAATGAAACTCTAATTCAGAATTTGAAAACTTTTCGAAGAGATTGAAACACAAACTATTGTTTCCAATATGAGAATAAATCGCTGTCATTAAATCACTAAGTCGGAACAAATCGATTCCATTTCGCTTAATCAAACACATCAATTCCATCACAATGTCTCTCTTTGGATAAATTTGTGATCAAACACATCCAATTGCATGTGAAACATAACTCTCCAAAAGTTTGCGCCCTCTCTCTCCGAATCAGAGCATGATGGACACTAAATTTTCCAAACAAATCTCTTTGTCAAATATTTGAAAGAGAATTTTCAAAAAATAGCCATTTTCACCAAAATCGCTTTACAACTAGATAAAGTTTATTTTTCAGGTCATCAATACATGTCATATGAGGATTGATTTTATTTTCACATCAGTTTTTTTTTTAAAATTCTAAGAGTACTACCATTTTATTATATTAAAATATGGGTTCACCATCTATAGTTACATTTTAATACTCTATTTATTAGTTTTGTTTTTTTCCTTTTAACTAATGTTTAAAATTATAGTAAATCCAAAAACAAAAGTTTCAAGAAAGATAAATTTTGGAAAATACCCAATTTCACTTAACAAAAATTTAAAATACTCTTTCATTTTTTTTGGAATACTACACCTTTTGAAGAATAAAATTACTACAATATGATCTAAAATTATAGAGAAAATGCAGTTTATTAAAATAAAAAATTTATACTGACAAAATTACTTTTTTCTTAAAAAAATTGTATCTCGATTATTATCCTAATAAAATTTTAATATATATATATATCATATTCATATGATTAATCATGAACATAAAAAAAGATACACAAGTAAATACTTCATATATTTTCAAACGAAATTAAACCAATCAAATTAAGAGCAACCTGAATGATTAATATTATATAAAACAATGAAAAATTTATGCATAGTATTTTTAACTTACTATCCATAATTTCTTTAACATATCCAATATACAGAAATCTTGTGCTCATAAAGTATTTACTAGGAAACCATGCAATAAAAACAGTCTATACTAATGTGTTAAATATACAAAATCTTGATTTTTTAAAGAAAACTTTATGTTAGGAGTTTTTCAATAAAGATTGAATTCGATGATAAAATTTTGGAAGAGAATTTTAAGACTATATGATCTCGACGACAGATAAAATACCGAACATTATAATCGTCTCCGACAAAACAACATTAACTCTAACGATGATAACAATTGGTATTTGTATATGTATGTATTTTTTTTTCCGACATCATTTATAAAGAGTCTTTAAATCGAATAGAAAAGTCAAGCTGGTGGTACACTGTATATGTATGTATTCAAACAAAAAAGTAAGTGACTAGTTGTTGGAGCAATAGAAAAGTCTGAAGAACATCTAATAAAAAGAGATGTAACATGATGTTTTCTATATAATCTAAATTTATTTAGTTTTGTGAGAAAATATTTTAAATTTCTAGAATTATGCGAAACATGAATCATGAAGTTCCATGAACATTCACATCATCTATTCTTGATTTTTGGTCTTATCTCTACGAACTCCTTCATTGTGTTTTTGTTTGCTCAGGTTTGTATGTTTTAGCTTATTATTATTATTTTTTTTAATTTTAGTTTATCAAAAGATGTATTTTTTAATTCAAATAAGGATATATAAAAATGTCTTATAACATTTTAAAACAGTATGTTTTAAAAAACACATTTTAAAAGAGTTAGTATACCAACTAAATGTATCTTGGAGTTTAACCACATATACCCACTTTTCTATACCATTAATCACATATACCCACATTCCTTTCTTTTAATCACCCTCCCCTGTGAAAATTATAAAATACTCCTATTTAAATATTAACTATTTATAGGATTTTAGGTTTTAGGATCTACGGCTTAGGGTTTTTAAACCCTAAACCCTAAAATTCTAAACTCCAAAAAGTCTTTCTTCATAAACCCTAACCACTAAAGTTTAAACCCTAAATCCTAACTATTAAACCCTAATAGTTATTAAAAACTAAACCCTAATTTTATAATGGTTTAACCCTAAATCCTAAATCCTAAGAAAATCATAATTTTACTAAATTCTAGATCTTAAAACCTTCAATCCTAACAAATTTATCATTTATAATGAAAAATAGCTTTTATAAATGAAGAATATATTTGTATTAAAATAAAAAAGAAATGGGTATATGTGATTTAAAAAGAAGGGTAATGGGTATATATGGTTAATATGTATGAAAAATGGTTATATTTATGATTCTCTCACGTATGTTCTAGAGAATCATAGGTCGTATTGTTATATCATTTGAATAGCTAAATCATAAAACCTTGGAATCACTTGAACGAGAAAAATCGTAACGTGAAATATTTGAATGCAGAATTTTGAAAAGTTGAATAACATCTGAATCATTTTGGGAAGAGGTGTCCTAAGTTTTAAGACACTCGGCATTAAAACAATATTACTTTTACCTACATATTATATTAATGATGGGAATACCCCCATGATAGGATATGACTCATAGAGATGGTCTTATTCCAACAATCATTTCAACAAATTTTAACCTTAGAAAGATTTCCTACCAAATTTAGGGAAATATAACCAAATGAATTAAGAGTATTTTCTAAAATTTAAGAACAATTTCTACAGATAATTTTTCCAAAGAACGATGATATCTGTGAAAGTAAATGGAAGGGTGTAGTAAGGTAAACAATAACGAATATACTTATTTAGTTCTCCCATATCTTCCATTTCTTTGAATGTGTATGCAACAAAGAACTATAATTAACTAGATTTGGTTACCTTACTTAAATATATATGTTGACTAATGTACCTCGCACTCCGTTCCAACACTATAAACATCATCTCTCTGTTTCTTTCTCTCTTGGTATACATTTTTTTCTCTTCAAATCCTTGTTGCTGGAAGAAAAAGCAAAAAAAAAAAAAAAAACCAAAAATGTTGCTTACACTATTAAAATCCCTCCTCGTGATATTCGTGACCTTGGTATTGAGAGTCCTCTACGACACCATATCGTGCTACTGGCTAACTCCGAGGCGAATCAAGAAGATCATGGAACGGCAAGGCGTAACGGGTCCTAAACCGCGTCCGTTAACCGGAAACATCCTTGACATCTCCGCTATGGTTTCGCAATCCGCTTCTAGGGATTGTGATTCTATTCACCATGACATTGTTGGCCGCCTTCTACCACATTACGTCACTTGGTCCAAACAATACGGTATGATCTGGAAATTTAACGAAATTGTTTTTTGTTGTGCTAAACATAAACAAAATTGTTTCGCTATGGTCAATGGTTAATTACGTCGTTTGACTCTTAATAAAAAGTTAAGAGGAGGAGTATTACATGTAAGCAAATTGGTGAACCTTAATTACTTTGTTTTGGTGGAACAGGGAAGAGGTTTATTGTGTGGAACGGGACGGATCCTCGGCTTTGCCTAACGGAAACAGAGTTGATAAAGGAGTTGCTGATGAAGCACAACGGCGTAAGTGGAAGATCGTGGCTGCAACAACAAGGCACTAAGAACTTCATAGGTCGCGGTCTTCTTATGGCTAATGGTCAAGATTGGTACCATCAGCGTCACCTTGCTGCACCAGCATTTACCGGAGACAGGCTGAAGGCACGTCAATAAATTAGACCACATGCAACAGCACAATAACTGGATGTTAATATTACTCTTTGTGATGCAGGGGTACGCAAGGCACATGGTGGAGTGCACGAGTAGGTTTGTGGAGAGGCTGAGGAAAGTAGGAGGAGGTGAGGTGGAGATAGGGGAGGAGATGCATCAGCTCACGGCGGATATTATATCGAGGACAGAGTTCGGAAGTAACTTTGAGAAAGGCAAAGAGCTTTTTAACCACCTCACCATCCTCCAGAAACGCTGCGCCCAAGCCACGCGCCATCTTTGTTTTCCCGGCAGTCGGTTGGTTTCTTCGTTTTACTCTGTATCATGCTGCTTTTAGAATGGAGTCAAACGCTGACTTAACGTGAAATATTTTGTATCTAGGTTTCTTCCAAGCAGATACAACAGAGAGATTAAGTCTCTTAAAAAGGAAGTGGAACGATTGTTGACAGAGATCATACAGAGCCGGAGGGACTGTGCCGAGATGGGTCGGAGCAGCACCCATGGGGACGACCTTCTTGGTCTTCTCTTGAACGAAATGGATAGCCAGAAAAATAACAACAACAGCAACAATCTTCAGTTGATTATGGATGAATGTAAGACGTTCTTCTTCGCTGGCCACGAGACCACGGCGCTCCTCCTTACATGGACAATGATGCTCCTCGCCGATAACCCCACGTGGCAGCAGAAAGTCCGTGATGAGGTAAGAGAGGTCTGTGGCTGCGACGGCCTTCCCTCCGTCGACCAACTATCTAAGCTCACCTCAGTACGTAATATCTATCTTTCTCTTGCATATATTTGATCATATTCTTAGAGTCAACGTAGGATTCAGTTTTAACCATTCGTGAATTTTTGTTAGTATTGGTCTTATGTGCGTATGACAACATTTTTATAACAAAAATATTTACTGCCCAATTGTTATATTAATTAAAAAAATAAAAAGAATTGAAATAGAACAGTCTATTCCACTAACAAATTAATCCATAGCGATCGCATTAACTTTTCAACGTTGAGTCTTTTCCTTACCATCTTGTTAAGATTTTAAGTAGGCCTCCAACTCCACTAACTCATACTTATAAAAAGATGATATTTGTTGTTTGCTTCATATATATAAACTACAAAAACATTGGCAAAACTAAGTATTTTATTTGATGTAGTAGGGTTACCTTTAAGATGTATTTATGGGTGCGGGTGGGGTATCATAACATTCAACACAGTATAGGCAGTGCCACTAACTTCCTAGTGCCTCTCCCATAGATAATTAAGCTTATAAGTTATATAACATAGTCATCAAATCAGTACAGAAATACCAAAATGAGTTTATATCATTTGATTTTGTCTTCATGCTTCAGCTTCAGTCCTAGTCAAACACCCAAATAAAAATTGTAGCAGAACTGTATAATAGGCTTACTGATTTCTACAGATATGTTAATTTTAGGATCAACCGTTACGTGGTTACAACTAATTTTACTTGAAATCATACTTTTCTTCTCGGAAATAAATCATGATAACTAGATATCTAGCATTGAAATTCGATAAGATAGAGAGAGATTGGTACATCGAATTTCAGGCCTAAACAAATGGGTAAATGATACACTCCATTTACTTAATGATTAGCACTAAGACATGCTTTGCATAAAATATTATCTAAAAGATCTAAAACCTGTATTAACTAATGATTAGAGATTTTGACAGCCTCATTGATAGTCTTCTTCGAAAGAGAAAGTCAATCCCCAAAAAGAAAAGATGTTTGAGAAAGAGTCAAGAGGCACTTCGCATAATCACACGATATGATTCTAACATAAATTAATAGAATATTCTACTAACTGACTTTGTCTATTTCAACAGTTAAACAAAGTGATTAACGAGTCATTAAGACTTTACCCTCCAGCTACTCTTCTACCAAGGATGGCATTTGCGGATATAAAACTTGGTGATCTAACAATTCCCAAAGGTTTATCGATATGGATACCGGTCCTCGCGATCCATCATAGCGAAGAATTATGGGGTAAAGACGCGAATGAGTTCAATCCTGAACGCTTTGGAGGCAAGCCATTTGCGCCTGGTCGCCATTTCATCCCGTTTGCAGCTGGCCCTCGAAACTGTATTGGGCAATCATTTGCGATGATGGAAGCAAAAATAATATTAGCAACCTTAATCTCGAAGTTCAGTTTCACGTTATCAAATAATTATAGACATGCACCAGTCGTTGTGCTTACTATAAAACCTAAGTATGGAGTTCAGTTGATATTAAAGCCATTAGATTCATGAAGACTTTGGCTTTGGAGAGGAACAGATTTTGGGTTTGGTGAATTTTGGGTTATGTGAGGGATTTTAATTATTGAAATAAATGTTCTACGAGTTTGAGAGAAAATTATGTTATTCTTTTTCCTCAGTAGACTTTCTTTTATATGTTTTAATAGATTTGGTTTTACACTTACGAAAGACATCGTTTACAGTATGACATAACCATCAAACCATGCATAATTTTATAAATGTAACATATAGTTTTCAAATGGGTTGGCCGCTTAAACCATCATGTACAAAAGTTACTAAAGCTGAGAAAATCTGTACTTTTTTTCTCTTTATTTTACAACCTGAACTATTATTTCATATCAAAATGGGGAATCTCAAAAATACCCCCTTTGAGGTGCACATTTTTTAAAATACTTCTCATTTTTTGTTATTTTTAAAAAATATATTAGTTTCAATCTAAATTATCATTTTTAATATTTAAAATATTTTATAATGTTTTGTAGGTTTGTAGGGTCTAGAATCTAGAGTTTATGGTTAAAATCTTAAACCCTAAAATTCTAAACCCTAAAAAAGGTTATAAATAAAAAAGTTCAGGATAAAAAAAAATCAGACATGATAATGCTTCTACACCAGGAAGTCAGGGGTTCCAATCCCAGCTAATGCGATTTATTTATAATTATGCAGCTTAACAGAAGATAAGTTTACAAGAGATATCAAGCGTTGTACAAGTAGAACCGCACGTTGTAATCATATACGTCGAGGATAAATACATGAATTTATATGGATCGATCAAAGTTGTACGTATATCATATAAATATATATAATAGATCTCATAATAATTTGTAATGAAAATTGATAATTGGATGATTACCAAAATATATATATATATATATATATATATATATATTCACACATGCTAATAATTGGCAATTGTTTATTTACGTTCAAGATCTTTAAAAATGATATATGGTAGATAGATATATTGTAACGCCCCGACCACCCCTACCGGTGAGGTCCCCATGCCCTCTCTCG
>OVAP01002000.1:0-16859 GCA_900406295.1 Aurinia saxatilis | reverse complement strand
AAAAAAAAAAAAAAAAAAAAAAAGTTTGATATGTGATCTATTTTGGCACTTTATTCAACAAGGATATACTCAGTCAATAGAACCGAAACACGCATATATGTTAAATATAGAACCAAACCACGCATATATGTTAAATATAGAACCAAACCAAACCGGACAAAAATGGCTAAAATCACAAGCCAAACCGAAATATGTACCCCAAATCAAGCTCTACAATATTTCATTTTTATTATGAAATTAGGGTTTGAACAATTACACATTTCACGACATCAATCATTAGCTTTCTTGCTTAATCTTTACGGATTGATTTCGATCTCTCTTCTTCTTCTTCTTCTTTGTGAAAGCAGAAATCTTGAGGGGAGCAACAATGGAATCGTATGTGTTAACAGTTGCGGAACAAGGCCTTTATCTGTTGCTGCTNTAAAATGGCTAAAATCACAAGCCAAACCGAAATATGTACCCCAAATCAAGCTGTACAATATTTCATTTTTATTATGAAATTAGGGTTTGAACAATTACACATTTCACGACATCAATCATTAGCTTTCTTGCTTAATCTTTACGGATTGATTTCGATCTCTCTTCTTCTTCTTCTTCTTTGTGAAAGCAGAAATCTTGAGGGGAGCAAGAATGGAATCGTATGTGTTAACAGTTGCGGAACAAGGCCTTTATCTGTTGCTGCTCTTCCTTTTCGGATTTATCTCCGTCGTCGTTTTCGAAGCTTGGGGAAGGAGTCACAGTAACGTGTACGTTTTGCTTCACTTTTCTTCGATTTTTCAGATTTGGGGGAAAAACATTTTGATGTTTTTGTAATTTTTGTCAGTTCTGTGGAGACCTTGACTATGATCGAGGATCCCAAATCCTTTAAACAGGTTATCATCTGATTCACTCTCAATTTAATTTAGATCAATTTGTCACATTGAATTTCATGGGAACTAGGATTTTCGTGAAAAAATGTTAGCATTGGCGATTTGGATGCTTGATTTGAGTTTAAGATGAGAGGTTTCGTGCATTAGGTAGGAATCTGGTAATAAAGTTGGCACTTTTTTTTTTTACTGGCTTTGAGTGTTAAGCTGTTTGTAGAAAGAAATAATCTGTTCAGTTTGTAACTGTAGACTTCAAGGTGGGGGAATTGTTAGCGACACACGAGTTGAGAGCTTGATGTTTGAAAGTTGATTAGTGGTTTATGGTTAGTGTCATCCAAACACAGTCTTTGGACGCTTGTAGGTTAGTGGGTTTGCGAGAAAGATTAGCGGGTTCCATTACGGATTTCAACCAAATTATGAAATGCTGAATTCACTCGTAAATTAGCGCTTTGTCTTGTGAGGCAGAACGAGTTTGACACACCTTATTTGCATTTTGGTGAGATTGAGGAATTCTTATTTTCTTGTTCCTTGCATTATCAGATTCCTTGCCCCCATATCTCTAACCCTGCTGAGAAGTATCTGTCATTGATAGTTCCAGCATATAACGAGGAGCAGAGACTTCCTGCAGCACTCGAGGAAACAATGGAGTAGGTTTACAAAATTCTTTCATTTCTTCGTAAACGCCCTTTTTCAGGATTGTATATTGGCTTCCCTTCGTGAGAAGTTTGCTTCTCTTGAAAACAACAGTAACACAAGTCTTATTTATGTCCACTAGAAAACCATAACTGTAATTTGCCTGTGATTTGCAGTTATCTTCAGAATCGTGCATCACGAGACAAGACTTTTACTTTCGAGGTAAATAGTTTTCTATTCCTCTGTTTCATCTCCTTTCAATTCATTAAGGGTGCTTGTTAACCTACTTATGGCTTTTTTTTTATGGTGAATATGTATGAGTCTTCCAAGTTTTTATCCTCAAAATTAGTTCACTTGCCACACTTACTAGTCAATCAACATAGACTATACACGCCTGCTAAATTGTTCAAACAATCTTCATCGTATTCCTTAAAGTCTGTATGCATCAGTGGAGTAAGTAATTTTTTTTTTTTTTTGTCTTTCTAGGTGGTGATTGTTGACGATGGGAGTGTTGATGGAACAAAAAGGGTAGCTTTTGATTTTGTTAGAAAGTACACAGTTGACAACATTAGGGTTATACCCCTTGGAAAGAACCAAGGGAAAGGAGAAGCTATAAGAAAAGTGAGTTCAACCCGTAGTCCCATGCAACTCTATTTATTTATTCTTTGTGATTGTGTAAGTAAAAAAAAATTAATGGATGCTTTCTACGTGTTTGAAAGCATTGAATAGGGAATGATGCATTCGCGCGGCCAACTACTTCTCATGTTGGATGCTGATGGCGCAACTAAAGTAACAGACCTAGAAAAACTTGAAAATCAGGTTTGGCCTCAATTTGGGCTATCAAAATTTTTGACAATCCGGAAAATGTGTTACAAATTTCCTGATCTCGTATAGCCTCTCAGATCCTTGCTGTAGCCAGAGAAGAAATTTCCATCAGAGATCCAGCAGCCAAAGAAGTGGATATTAGAGTAGGTGACATGCATATATCCGCATTTGGTTCTCGTGCTCATCTTGAGGAGAAAGCTCTTGCTACAGTTGAGTTTTGCAATGTCTCTTCTAGATACAGTGTCGTTATTTTAATATGTACACACGCATATATGCATATCCATGTATGCGGCTTAGATAACTAACTGAACATCTGTTTATTTCAGAGGAAATGGTATCGTAACTTCTTGATGAAGGGCTTCCATCTTGTGGTTCTGATGGCTGCTGGTCCTGGAATTCGTGATACACAGGTGGCTTTTTATCTCATTTGTTTGTTTCTGCAGTCTATGTAAATTGCTCTATATACACCAAGACTTATTCTTGAATTTTGAGTGAATTGAAAATTGTTTTTATGCAGTGTGGCTTCAAGATGTTTACTAGAGCTGCTGCTAGAAGACTTTTCACAAACGTCCATCTGAAAAGGTATGTTTAATGACTCAATGATATAAACTTGTAGTTGAAAACATCAACTAACAAGTGACCCATTTGAATCTGTCTGTGGTTTCTCTGCGGCAGGTGGTGCTTTGATGTTGAACTGGTGTACTTGTGCAAGCATTTCAATATTCCAATGCTTGAGATCTCTGTGAAGTGGTCGGAAATCCCCGGGTCTAAAGTCAACATGTTGAGCATTCCTAACATGCTTTGGGAGCTTGCTTTAATGTCTGTGGGATACAGAACTGGCATGTGGAAGATCCAGCAAGCATAAAAGACATATAACATAGAGCATTCTCCGCTCACAAAAAAAAATTCTCGGGTCCATGCGGGTCTACTGCAGAGAGAGGATATATTTCCTTTGATGTATCTGATCAAGCAAAGGAAAGGTAAAAGGTCACAGAGAATTTGTTGGATCTTTCTTTCAATAGAGATGTAATAATTATCTTAAAAGAGATGTGATNAGCAAAGGAAAGGTAAAAGGTCACAGAGAATTTGTTGGATCTTTCTTTCAATAGAGATGTAATAATTATCTTAAAAGAGATGTGATGAAACTACTACAGCTCTAGATTTTTATTGGTCTTGGTAATGACTTTCAGACGTTCCAATGACTCTTCTGCTCTCTACCTCTCCTTCAGCCAAATATTCTCCACCTTCAAGTTCAAATGTTTTTAGCTAAGANTGCTCTCTACTTCTCCTTCAGCCAAATATTCTCCACCTTCAAGTTCAAATGTTTTTAGCTAAGAAACTCTGAAACCTCAACTTTAGGATAGAGTGTAACCTTTACTAACATGTGTGGCTTTGAAATTGAATTAAATGACCCATTTGTGACAAGAAAACAACAAATTTGAAAACATAAAGTAAACGACGAAGAAGACGAGAGTGTAACGACCTGAAATTGCATTCTCGTCGCCGGTAGAAATGCCAGTTTCCCTCCTTCGTATGCTTTGGGAATGTAAGAACTTCCGATGTCTTCTTCAAGTCCACGGTAGCTTAATAGTCTCAGGTCTTAAACCACATAACCAGCTCATAAACGCTTATTCCCTCTTTCAAAGACCAGACCTTTCTCGTACCATCTTTGATTCAGTTCAAGACCCAGGTGTCGTCTTATGGAACTCCATGATCAGAGGATACACAAGAGCCGGTTTGTACAAAGACGCTCTTGACTTCTTTGGGTACATGTCAGAGAAAAGTATAGTTCCAGATAAGTATACTTTCACTTTTGCTTTGAAGGCTTGTACTGGAACTATGGACTTGGAGGAAGGTTTACGAATACATGAGTTGATTTCTAAGATGGGTTTTGAGTCTGATGTTTATATAGGGACTGGTTTGGTTGAAATGTATTGTAAAGCTGGGGACTTGGTTTCTGCAAGACATGTGTTTGATAAAATGTCTGAGAAGGATATTGTAACTTGGAATATTATGGTTTCTGGGTTGGTTGAGAATGGGTGTTCTTGGGAAGCTTGGAGGTTGTTTTGTGATATGCGTTTGAGTTGTGTCGAGGTTGATCATGTTAGTTTGTATAATCTGATCCCTGCGGTTTCGAAGATAGGGGACAAGGATGTGGGGAGATGTCTTCATGGTTTTGTGATTAGGAAAGGTTTTGTCTCTGGTTTTTCTAATGGGTTGATCGATATGTATTGTAAATGTGCGGAGTTATATGCTGCTGAGTGCGTTTTTGAAGAAGTGTGGAACAAGGATGAGTCTTCGTGGGGAACAATGATGGCGGCTTATGCACATAATGGGTCCTTTGAGGAGGTATTGGAGTTGTTTAATCTTATGAGAAGGTATGATGTTAAAATGAATAAGGTAGCTGTAGCAAGTGCTCTTCAAGCTGCTGCACATATTTGGGACTTAGAGATCGGGATTGCAATTCATGAATACGTAGTGCAACAAGGAATGATAGGTGATGTCTCAGTTGCAACTTCTCTTATGACTATGTATGCCAAATGTGGTGAGTTAGAGATAGCAGAACAACTGTTCATAAATATCAAAGATAGAGATGACATTGCTTGGTCTGCCATGATTGCTTCGTTTGAGCAAACAGGTCATCACAATGATGCTCTCTCTTTGTTTAGCGATATGATGAGAAGACATGTCAAGCCTAATGGTGTAACTTTGACAAGTGTGCTTTCGGCTTGTGCAGGAATCGCCGCCTCTAGTTTAGGTAAGAGTACACATTGTTATGCTATAAAGTCTGATATTGAGTCTAATTTGGCAACTGCCACAGCTATTATCTCAATGTATGCCAAATGCGGTCTCTTTGCTCCCGCGCTCAGAGCTTTTGAAAGACTGCCAATTAAAGATGCTGTAGCATTCAACGCTCTGGCACAAGGGTATACCCAGATTGGTGATGCCTGTAGAGCATTTGATGTGTACAATGAGATGAAGTTACATGGAGTAGGCCCAGACTCAGGAACTTTGGTTGGTATGCTTCAAACATGTGCACTATGTAGTGACTATGATCTAGGTTGTTGTGTCTATGGGCAAATTATAAAGCATGGGTTTGAATCAGAATGTCACGTAGCACATGCTTTAATCGACATGTTCACCAAATGTGATGCCCTCGCTGCAGCAAAATCCTTGTTTCACAAGTGTGGATTCGAGAAAAGTACTGTATCTTGGAATATAATGATGAATGGGTACTTACTCCAAGGCCAAGCTGAAGAAGCTATTGCCGCTTTTCGTCAGATGAAAATAGAGAATTCCCAGCCAAATGTAGTCACATATGTTAACATCTTACACGCAGCAGCACAGCTCGCAGCATTAAGAGTAGCAATGTCTGTTCAAGCCAGGCTCATCCGGCTTGAACTTGATTCNATGAATGGGTACTTACTCCAAGGCCAAGCTGAAGAAGCTATTGCCGCTTTTCTTCAGATGAAAATAGAGAATTCCCAGCCAAATGTAGTCACATATGTTAACATCTTACACGCAGCAGCACAGCTCGCAGCATTGAGAGTAGCAATGTCTGTTCAAGCCAGGCTCATCCGGCTTGAACTTGATTCCCAAACCCCCACAGGAAACAGCCTAGTTGATATGTATGCGAAATGTGGAATGATAGAATATTCCAAGAGATGCTTTGAAGAGATAAGAAACAAAGACATGGTTTCATGGAACACTATGCTATCAGCTTACGCAGCCAATGGTCTAGCAAGCTCCGCGGTCTCACTCTTCTTGCTTATGCAAGAAAACGAACTCGAACTAGACTCTGTTTCCTATCTCAGCGTTCTCTCAGCTTGTAGACACGCGGGATTAGTTGAAGAAGGAAAACAAATCTTCAAGGAAATGGAAGAAGAGAGACACAACATCAAAACAGAAGTTGAACATTACGCGTGTATGATTGATCTTTTAGGAAAGGCTGGTTTGTTTGATGAAGCTGTGGAAATGGTGAGAAGAATGAGAATGAAAGCAAGTGTAGGAGTTTGGGGAGCTTTATTGAGTTGTTCAAGAATGCATTGTAATCTGTGGTTAAGTAATGCTGCATTGTGTCAGCTTGTTAAACTTGAGCCACTTAATCCTTCTCATTATTATGATCAAGACCGGATATTAGGAGAGGCTAGTGATGGATCAACAACTAAGAAACTTCTTGCTTGTAGTTGGATCCAAGTTTAAGAATACCCCAATTTTCTGGTTCTTCTTGTATATCAGGCATAGGATAATATCTGGAATTGTGAACCGAACCATTACCGAAAATATCCGAACCTAATTTTTGAAATAACCGAATGGATCTTCAATCCATAAAACCGAATTGGTATCGAATGGGAATCTGAACACCCAAATATGTACACCCACTAACATCCAAAATATCAGTAAAGTATATGAAACAAGAAAATCTGAATAATCAAAATTATACCCGAAGTATTATTAAATATCCAAAATATCAAAAATCCTAAAATCCAAATTACATAAATTTACCTAAAATACCATTAAAACCTAAAGTATTAGTAAAGTATTCCAAAATACAAAAATCCGAATTACATAAATTATACTTGAAATACCAATCTATATCTGAAATGCCAATAAAATACCCGAATTGAATGAGATCATAAATATTTTGGTATTTGCCAAACCGATCAGAAACCGAATGATGTAGAAACCAAAACCGAGCCGAAAACATTTACGTATCTATATTAATAATTTACAGTTCAGTCCAACAAGGGTCCATAGCTCAGTGGTAGAGCAATTGACTGCAGATCAATAGGTCACCGGTTCGAACCCGGTTGGGCCCTTTCCCATTGTTCAATTTTTTTTTATCTTTTTGAAAACAAAACCTCATTTAAACTAATTATTCTACTGCAGATAATTAAAAGTAAGTAACAGAAAAATTAGGGTTCGTCTACTGCTATATATAAGATTAAACTAGAGTTATATTTCGTCTTAGACGAAATTTTTATCAACTCTGCTGTTATTCCATCGTAGCCTCGCATAACTTTGGTATGTTTAGTTTTGTCTCAAAATATTTCTTAATTATGTATTCGTTAACTTAATTAGATTCTCATGTGAACTTTCCTTCTGATTTCTACATTTTGAAATTCGTAGCTAACCCTAGTTGTTATGAATCTCACTTATGTCTTAAGAGTCAAAATTTGATTCAGAAGTCTAATCAGTTTCCCAAAATTTTATCTCAATCTATTTTTTACTTGGTACTAATTAAGAGGAAACTGATTAGACTTTGAATGTTCTTGTTTGGATTTGTGCAGAAGCAATAATGGTGAGAGTCAGCGTCTTGAATGATTGTCTTAAGAGCATGTGTAATGCAGAGAAGAATGGGAAACGTCAAGTCATGATAAGACCTTCTTCCAAAGTGATCATCAAGTTTCTCACTGTGATGCAAAAGCATGGTACACTCAATGAGCTTCTTGTTGGTTAATTTGCATGATTCATTATGAGTTTTATGACTCCTAAACATCAAATACTTTCCTTTTGCTTTATAGGTTACATTGCAGAGTTTGAATATGTGGATGATCACAGATCAGGTAAGATTGTGGTTGAGCTTAACGGAAGGCTAAACAAATGCGGTGTCATCAGCCCTCGATTTGATGTTGGTGTCAAGGAAATCGAAGGATGGACTGCTAAATTGCTCCCTTCAAGACAGGTGATTGATGTTTTTATGATTCCTCAGTGTGTTGTGATTACCACTGAAATAGAGAACCAATCCATGATTTTTTGGTGAACTGACAAACTATTTAATTGTATGATGATAATGAGCAGTTTGGGTACATCGTCTTGACCACATCAGCTGGAATCATGGATCATGAAGAAGCTAGGAAGAAAAATGTTGGTGGTAAAGTTCTTGGTTTCTTCTACTAGAGGGGATTTATGTTTTAACATTTTTACTTCTTTTTTTACTCTTTTAGTTGTTTGCTTAGTTTTTTATTGATACTTGAGAGAGAGAACCTTGTAGCTTCTTTGCTTGCTGAATGGATTATGATCTTTATACATGCAAAGTTTGTATCCGAATGGATTATTCTTTTCACATACAAATTAATGTTGATCCTGTCCCTACTCCTATGATGTTCTTCTGTGTCTTGTAACAACCAAAATATACGCTATAGAAATAAAAGGAACATGACTTTTCATTTCAAAACTAAACTGTCAAATAGAGTCAATCTACAATATCTGAAAGGCAAAAACCTTCAAAAACCGTTCTATATAAAAGAAGTTGAAGTCTCAAAACAGAAAAAAATAAGAAGAGGACATGTTTCAAACTCTATATTGGTATTAAACTCTATCGTGGTAATTCACTTACCCGTTTGAAAACTATATTCCCATATCTTTTCTTCCAAAACTTCCCCTTTACAATATCCTCTCCTCTTACGGGGAAAACACAAGAAGAGTCACTTTCACTTTCAAAACTTCTTCAATCCAGAATGATTCCTTTCTTTCTGGCTTCTTCTTCGATCTCGGTACCTCTTTTCTCTTCTATACTTGTAGATACACTCCGATAACATCTCCATAACTTCACCGATGTTGGATATACTGACACAGCTTTGCTCAAGAATCTCTCAGCTCTTGTCTTGAAGCCACTGATATTGCTCAATATTTCTGCAGCCTCTACCCATATATACTCTGGAGCTACTGGTACAGCGCAAGAAATTGTACTCAATAAATTCAGACCTGCCCAGAAATGAATACCCGAGAGACCAGAATCTGGAGGGGTCTGTTCTTTCCTTAATAGCTTACTCACAGACAAAGCTAGCGGGTAATTGCATGGAACCAGCCCTAAGATAGTTTCCACAAAATCCGCTAGTTCCTTTTCTTTACTTAGCTTCTCGGGTACAAGCGAAGGTCCATGCCATGCTTCAAGAACCGTGTTTACCACTACGAGTTCAGATGAAACTGGTGCCAGAAGGCTAGTAACTAGCTTCCTGACTTTCGGTTTCTCAACGCTGTTGCTGATGAATTTCCACGATAGTGGCTCTTTTACAGGTAAAGAACTTGCTCGATCCAAATAGTAGTTGAGTAATCTCAATTGTAGGTTGATCGAAAATTCACCCGTTCTTTGCAACTCATTCATTAGCTGAAACACAGCGTGTTCCCTCAGACAGTGCATAAAATGCTCAGAATCTGTAGCTTTTAGTGCTCGGTCAATGGCTGAGCTAGCCCCGGTCCAGTTACTTTGCAGCAGGTTATGGAGAGAGAGATTAAGATATCCAAACATCACATCCAGCTGATCCGAAGTGGCATTCATATCTGATAAAGTTGATTCCAGTAAACTATCATCACCATCTTTTTCATTAGCCGCTACTGTCTTATTCTTATGACTCAATGCATCCAATACTGCCCTGTGCCAACGGGACATGAGTTCTCTTGCCAAGTCGTTGTTTCCTCCATGCAAAGCATATTCGGCGTACTGATTCCATATCCACTGTATGCCTGAACCCTCTTTTGGTTCCTCCTTGAGAAGCTCTTCAAACCCAGGTGACAACAATTCCTTTGACTCATTCGGCTGCATCCTAGCAGCTAACAGTTTCAGCTCCCCGCTAGTTGGGTAGAGTATAGATGATGACTTCAATATATCCCTACATTTTTCTAACTCATCAACTGCAATCATGAACAGGGCGCGGTTCAGAGTAAATAACCCGGCATGTTGCTCTTCTATTTGATCTTCCGACGAGCCATCGCTGGTACAGAGTTCTATCGAACGAATCCCTTTATCAAATAGTCTGAGAGCCATCTGCTTCAGATCACCTACCAACTTAATTGAAGGCCACTCAATGACAAGTAGTTCTTTCTCCATCTCAAGTCGTTGGACAACAGAATCAGGCAGCTTCCTGTAAACAACTAAGTACACACAACAAATCCAGAACACACATTTGTCAGAATATGTTAAGCATGTGAGAATGTTTGACATCATTGAAAATTCAGGGTCATCAGGAGCTGCTGCTGGATCCTGAAGCTTGGATATTCTCTGGATGGCCTTCGAAACATTCCCAGAAATGTACAAAAGGTTGAACATCTGCAACAAAAGATCTAATATGCAAGCGCTGGCGTAAGTCCTGTCCATAGACCCAGATGCATGGTTGCAGAGCGCCGAGAGGGCGGCATCATGTGCAATTAATTGATCATTAAGTTGCCCTCGACTGTTGATGTACATAAGCCATATTACGTATGATGCGCTACAGCGTTTGACCTGAAGAGTTGAAAAAGTTATCCCATATAAACCAGCAGACAAACTGTGAAGCGTCAAAGAATTCTCTATATTAAAGAAACAAAATTACAACTCGGAGAATGTACTGAAAAAGATGAAGATCTATACATCTGGAAACAGTTAAACACTGCAAAATCAGTGCTACCAAGGTGGATTAAGTTGAGTGTATCACAATCGTCAATATTCTTATTCCCTGATATAAATGGAGACAGACACATATATATGTGCAAAGATACAGAAAAAAAATCATAATATGCACATGTGTGGCTATGTAGATGCAAACAATATCACAGCAGGGAATAACATACCCCGAAAGAAAACATATCCATCCCATCTGATCCTTCATACGCATAGTAAATCAGGAGATAAACAGTCCACATAATCTCAGAAGTTGGATCACCTTCAAGACCTCGTGAAAGAACAGAAAGGGCCTGAAATATATGCAACCAGAATTAGAACGAGAGACAAATTTGATACAACACAGTATTGACAGGAATCAAACAACATTGCCTGGATCAAGCTATCTGACTGGTCAACTTCCCGACAGAAAATAGTAAGAGCCATTTCCACGGGTCCAACTGCAGCATCTGAACCTTGTTTGAGGAGATTCTACGAATGCACCAAGCAGGTTAGTGCACAATGGTAGTAAGAGCATCAATAAAGATACAGTATGGGTCTGATTTGCAGCTAGATACTAGCATGATTACTGGTTAAAACAAAGAGAAAACAAAGACAAACCATCATGCTATGTTTAATCCTGAAGTATGATGAGTGTGTTCTTGAATTTCCTAGGACTTCAATCCGACCTTCATTTTCCCTTGCAGGTATATTTTTGTAGAGAGTGTCCGATGAGGCTAGGCAGAAACTAAAGTGCTTCCACCAAATTTGTCTATGTTTTTGAGCCATAACGGACTCACAAGACCACGAATCAACCTTCATCTTATCCAAGCCGACAAGATAAGTAGGTGAATGCACCATTTCAGAAATCTGGGATCCTCCGGAAGAAGGATGTTTCTTCTCATGTAAAACTGACCCAACTCTACCATCTGCAACACCAACAAATAAAGATATTCTACCAAAGAAATATCATTTCTAGAACTCTTAAGTACACATTTTCTGCCATACCAGGAGAATCATGTAGACTTCGATGCGAACTGTCGTCAGAAAAATCTTTGAAATGTTGCCAAGAACATTCATCATTATTGCACCTTCCACGCAACTCGTAGATGCAGAGAGGCCACAAAGGATCCACCTTCAAATTACAGGTGTAGAAGCCAATCTTTTTCTCATACACTGGAGTTTCAGTCACGCTCCTACATTGTCTTTCATCACTGTTTAGGCTATATGACTTGTTTTGAAGTGTATATTCTGGTCCCAGAGATGTTATGAAAGACCCAGGGGTTTTTAGATGATTAATTGTGCTCCGAAATAAAGGGCCTGGCAAAGCTACATATAATAAAAGGTTATCTTCTGGTGAGATACTATGGGACTCCATATCTACAGATGATTGAAGATTCAGCGAATTTTCCTCAACTGTGAGCCGTTCAACTGGTGGTTCAGATGGACTTCCTTGCAGTTTATTGGACTCCATGTCTACAGATGATTGAAGATTCAGCGAATTTTCCTCGACCATGAGTCGTTCAACTGGTGGTTCAGATGGACTTCCTTGCAGTTTATTGGTGTCAGGCTCTGAAACTGCAAACAGGAAGGCGTGTTACTTAAAAAGAAAAAGAAAGTGAAGCACATGGAGATCACATATTCATTCAACCATCTTGAACAACACTAAGGGACGTACGAGCCACAAAATTTAGCGCTAGTTCATGCATTTGCTATTCGCAGATTAACTCATGCTCAATCGTCTCCAAGAGTAACCACTTGAAATCAAAATCAGGTTGCAAAATTTCCCTTTTAAAAGTTAAAAACTAAGCAAATTGCCAATCACTTTTGGATAAACTACTTACCTCTAGAATCATTCTGCTGACATTTTTCTGAAACAGGACTACTGCCCTCTCTCTGGGTTCGTTCACTTGCAACATCACTTTCATCCCCTCTATCTGTCACTGTCTCTCCTTTTAAAGATGTGCCACCTCTAGATTCTGCCCTCATACTTAGCCGCTCAAATAATTTAGACCTTAATGATGCTTCAAGAAGCAAAGAATTCTGATTGCCTAGTGTTTGCTCAAGATTTTCCTCATGATGTCCAAGGTTCCCTTCGGTAGATTCATGGTCCACACGAAATGATTCACCATCTGGCAAAATGTTTGCATCACTTGTCGGGGAGCATAGTCTACTTGCAGTTTGCTTGTTACTGCAAGGCAATCCATCTGACGTACTAGCATCAAGATCACTGCACAGTTCTGAACCCAAATTTTGTCCACTACGGGAACAAGGTGGATGACTGCCACCATATTCATTGTTATATCTTTGGTCGCTTTCTACTTGAGTATGTTGAGGGATGTTCATCTTTGTTGTCAAATCAATGTTTTCATTACTGTTATTCAAGAAGTGAAACCCAGTTTCAGAGTGCTCACGATGAATAGAAGGCCGCAACAATCTGGAGTCGCCTACAATGAGAGATCCATACTGAGCAGATAAATTTTCTCTTTTACTGTAAAGTTCTGCACATCTGGCATTTGCCTCGATCAAAGATCTCTGTGCTTTTCTATAAAGCTTAAGAGCGTTCCTTTCTTCAATTTCACAAAGGCGTTTATGCTCTTGAGCTTCCTCCAACTCTCTGTCAAGAGATTCCTCTAGATTCGTCAAAGATAGCAGATCCAATTGACTATGTCCAGGAGCAGGTGTATTTTTCGGGAAGGTCCAGAGGCCAGAATTGTTGAAAGAAGGCTAAATTGCAAGCAAACAGAAAAGAAAAAAAAAAGTAAGGATCGGAAAACCCTACCAGCAGCATCCAACTTGTTATTTAAAGTTCTAAAAAAACCTGATGGCTTCCATTGACTACTTTAAGCAACTGATTACTTGAAGTCATATGAACAGGAAAATCTGGTTGGGTACATCTTACACCTTCGTACTGATTGGCTTTCCTCTGGAATAAAAAGAAATACACATACATTGAGAAAAGAACTGGCCAAAAACTAAACAGTAATACCAAAAAAATTGTGACTCGTACTGCGCTTTTTTGTAAGACACTTGAGCTAGTATTTCCTTCTACAATGTGCTGCGAAATAACAGGCGGGTCAATCTCATTACTGTTACAACCATGGTGTATGCCACTAGCATTTGCATTGACACCTGCAGAAAACATCACAGTCAGGTGATGCCAGATCAGGAGAAAAATCAAAATACTGAATTATTTAACCAAGATAGATTGTCTAGTAAAACAGCCACTAGCATATTCAATGTTTGCCTTTAGTCTCACCTGGCAGTAGACTTTTACCAATGCCTGGCGCTTTCATTGGTGCTGCAGATGTTGGCGGTCTGTAACCAATAACAGGCTGATGTGTGTCATTTCCACTAATTCTTAAGCGCTTCTTAGCAGGCTCATTTGGTTCGAGCTCTTTACCATCATCAGAAACCATACTAAGTTTCCTCACTGGAGGAATTTTTGGGTCAACAGCATCCTGCTTTGGCTGAGCAGCCTTAAGCTTCAGCTCAGTTTCCCGAAGTGCAATCTGCTGCCTCAAATCTTGAAGTTTGCTGCTATTAGGCTCCACAATCTGTTCAGGACGCTGTGTATCTTTGCTAACCTTCCTTTCAAAGGTATGACTATTTTTACTGGATTTCATTTCCTTGGCAAGCAAAAGGTTGGGACCTCTAGATGTGGCAGCATGAATAAAGGTGCTAGTGGACGATGCCTTCTTTGTTATTGCTTTGTTACCAATTTGGCCTGCTCCTTTCAACTTTGTTTGTAATAATGCAGTCGGGTTTCTACTCACAGACATGGTCCCCTTTGGTTGAATCTTTGATGTCTGTGTCCGCCCTTTACTATCAGATTCACTACCACTATCATCATCTAAGAAGTTTATCACAAGGTTGTTGTTGTTGTTTCCCCTTACAGGAAATTTCTGTCCGTGAATAGCAGGCTTAGCAGCAACAGATGACGCTTGCTTCTTTTCAATTGTTCGGCTTCCAGGGTGGGTCAGCTTCACCGGTGTAACATTAGCAAGTTTAATCAAAGATCCACCGTTTCCTGACCATGAAGAAACAATTTGTTTCATAAACGACACCTATCAAGAAGTTCCAAACGACTTTGAAATATAATCTATATTTATATATCAAGTTAATCATGCTTCACAAACTACAAATTTAATAATAGAAAACACAATAGTAGAGCTTTGTACCCTACTTTGTACACTAATATACAATGTGCATTGACTTTTCGCTATAAAACAATGGTGAAGCATCAGATACTGATCAAGATATACGTAAATCTCCAGTATCCTCTACCCTAGAACTACCGTGAAGCATCAGAAGATTCCTGTAAATGTAGCAAAGCCAGAACAATCACTGATCCTAAACACAGGTAAGTGCGTGAAGCAAATGAGAGATGATAATTACCAGCTTGAGGCCTTTGTATATTTTTGTTTGCTGAAGGAATTGATACGTGTTCAGTAAGAGGAGCTCTCGTGCTTGTTTGCATTGCTTGTACCTAAAACACACAAAATTTAGGGTTCTGAATCAGCTAATCAAAACGCATTGTGGCAACGAAAAGCTTCAAAATCCAATAATCAACAAAATTAGTAAGAGTACAAGCCATAAGAGTCACAACATATACACTAAATCCATATAACCTAGAGAATACAAACACAAGCGAATCTAACAAAAACGAAATCAAATCCTGATGGCTATTGCTTGATAAGAAGGAAAAGGTATCTAGATTTGCAGAATACGAAGAAACCGATAACAGCAAAAAAAAAAAAAAGAAGAAATATTCGAGTAAGATACTGATTCGAAGAGAGTAATAATACATCTTCGTCGGAGGCGGAGAGCTCGCCTTCTTCTTTTCCGGTAGACGGAGCGCGATCTCCGGTGACTGGTGTCGTCGTCATCTTCTTCTTCCTCGAATCTCGTGAACGAAGATCGGAAGATTGATTTTGATAAGCTTTTTTGCTCTGGTAACACTAGCCGCCGACAATGGATAACGAAACGATTAAAATTTTACCCTACCAGGCTACCAACTACAAACAACACAATTTGCTTCAACTTTTTTTTTGGGTCAATGTCAATGCNAGTGATCGTGCTGATAACGTGTTATAATAATAATATGACTTTATCAGAATAATAAATATAAATAAAGATGAAGAAATTAATACCCGAGTGGGAATGAGACACTGAATAAATGAGAGAGAGAGAGGAGAAGAGAGAAATGTTTCTTAAGTTGTGTTATTGAGTTGTGTATTACAAACGATCGAAATGATCGTATATATAGAGAAAAAATCAGAAGTTACTGTGCTTGCATAGTGACAATGGGGTCCACATTTATAATTTGCCGACGTTGTTGAAATTTGACAGCCTCAATTGTGGACTTTTAACAGGTGTTTTATAATTAACGCGTTTTTTTCTTTTCTTATTCAACTGTGAGTAATTCATTGCTACTTGCTAAAACAAAGAAGATATAAGTGGTGACAAATTAGCAAAAAAATCATATCAGTGACATAACTGAAACTATCATGTTTTTTTTCCTTTTACAGTATAGTCACTGAAGCTTGAATCGATTACTACTAATGGCTTTGTCAAGATGGTACATCACTATAGAATCCTAACAAAACTATCACTTGAGGTCGCTTGAGTTGAACATAAGGTCGTTGATTCTTGTGATATCAAGGTCAGAGATTGGATCTATGGGTCTGTCTTCACCTTCTTCCATCCCACGATCAAATTCTCCAGGCTCTCTACTGTACTCATCTGCCAAACCAACAAAGGGGAACATTACCAGGCAAGCAAACTCCAGAAACCATGCGTTGCACTCGCATACAACATTTAAAACATTTAGTTGAGGAACGGTTTTGGAAACAAGTTGTCATATGTCGATGAACTTAATTGAAGAGCGGTGTGGGAACTCACCAAACAAGGTATTGAGAGAGGTTGGGTGTGGAGTGGCAGTGAAGTTGAGACCAATGTAAAACGCCAGAGCTAATAACAAAGAGACCATCAAATAGGTCGGCATAGCCAAGACCCAGTACCTGCTTGGATAGTAATGGATCCCTATAGACTCCAACAGCTTGTCTGGTACATAAGCCCATATCAAGAAGATCATTGTGGCAACAACAGTCGATATGGACCCTACGAAACCGTATACCTCAGAGGGTTTGGGTCCATGCACTTTTGATGCTCTA
>OVAP01001999.1:0-21158 GCA_900406295.1 Aurinia saxatilis | reverse complement strand
ATAAATATATGTTTATTATGATAAAAACCGGTAAAATATGAGGTATATCAATCCCTTCACAGGGTACATAGGCAGCTCATCTCTGAATGGGTCCAGCTAGCCCCCTCCTCCAAAAGAGGGGGNGGCAGCTCATCTCTGAATGGGTCCAGCTAGCCCCCTCCTCCAAAAGAGGGGGGACTGAGAGTATATCCATACTCTTCTTTTACAACAGATTTCCTTCTCAGCATTCTTCCCTCAGATATTTCAGACGAGTTATTTCTGATCCCAGCACAACGCATAAGTAACATTCTACTCGTCATTGCTGGCCCCAGTGACGAAAATCAACATTACCTAGGTCTCTCACATAGCCTTTGTCTATAGTATTCACGCGCGTCACCAAACCCAACTAGCCTTATCGTTGGTCTTTTATACATCCCCAGGCAATATCTTAACGTTTATTCAGACTAACAGATGGGATCAAATACAACCCATACAAAACCTAGTTCCCATCGCACACTAGTCTTTTAAACTGATAATACGCAAATATCCTAACACTTGTTCAATCTTCCATACCCAACATATCTTTAATACGAGGTCACCCCTCGCGGTCAACAACAACTAAAACATAACCAAATGGATAAAGCCGTCCAAGCAATGTATTCGCTCCAAGCGACATAGTTTCAAAAGGTACAATGGACAAACTTACCGATTCAACATCATCACAAAAAGAAAATCATAAGTAACTAAAACAAGTAGCCAAACGAGATCTATTCCTCGGCGTTTGGATCTTCCGGTGACATCACGAGCCCATCAAACAAGGTGTTAAGGCCCTTGAAGAAAGCAGGCCCCGCGGCTTCATACTTCGGCGCGTGCTCGAGCAATTCCGTCCGGAAGTCAGCGAGGCTCTTATCTTCGCCTTCGGCTTCGACTTCGTCTAGGAAGGTCAGATTGTTCGCAATCTGCCTATCGTAAGCAAAGTCGACCAGAAGAGTCCTCTTGAACTCCACCAGTTTCGCCTTGGTCTCCTGCACCTTGGCTGCCACCTCGGCCTTAAGATCCGTCCTCACCTTTGTTCCAGCCGCCTTCACCTCGCCTTTGAGCTCTGCAATCTCCTTCTCCTTGGCTTCTTGGCTTGCCTTCAGATTGAGGTTCTCCTCTTCCAACTTCTTCGCGCGGATAGCAGTTGAAAATAACATCTCTTCATGTTTCTTCGACTTTTCCGAAAGCTGGGACTTCAGGCTAGTCACTTGCTTGGTTAAGGTCTTCACTGCGTTTTCATAGCTGATGCACGTGCGGACCACCTCGGCATTGCACTGCAAACCCAAAACTGCGTTAGCGCAAGTAAAACTTAGTACAGAACCCACTAATAAACCCTATATTTACCTGGAGGCTCTGATATGCTACCTGACCAAACCCTTTCTGGTTCATCATCTCCGATAACGGAGGGATCTCGGTGTCCGGGAATTTCACTTGAGAGAAAACAACCGCAGCAGCCGCGTACTTGTCTTCTGGAATCCTGGCGGGAGAGGGTTGGAAAGGAGGAACTCTTCCAGGTTCTTCGACCTTCGCCTTGTCTTTCCTAGGGGCACGTTTTTTTGGCTTCGCATTATCAGCTTCAGCACTCTTCTCTTTTTCCTCCTCGGCGAGCTTCCTCTTCGCCGAATCTAGGCAGTGTTTTATCAAAGCCGAATTCGACGGCCTGGGAAGCGCGAGGACACTCTCTCCGGGAGCAATCGCGGGGCCGGATTCAACAACCTCGATCTGTATCTCTTCAGAAGGAGCGACGGGGACCATAGATGGTCGGCCAGCAACGGCCTCGGCATTTTCCTCCACTTTCTTCTGCTTCAACATCTGCTTACAGAAGTTAAGCTCTTCGGTAATATTTTCCATCTCTCCTTCGCTTCCACTAGAACTCTCTTCACTTTCCGAAGTTGAAAAAACAAGAAGTCTGTTCCGAGCGTTCTCCACGCGTTCGAAGGTAAAGGACTCTTCCTAGTTCGTTTTTCCACTTCGTAAAGCTTCGAAGTTCTCCGGGAGGCCAGGCAGAATCGAGTTCGCTGCACACAACAAAAAGAAATAGAATCATTAGTCATTACCTACCAACTTCCCTAGCAAGTGAGGATCATCAAGCTAACCTATGGGGCCCCCGGTAGTCCGAATGTCTAACCGACCAACACTAGCCTCGCATATGGGTACAAAGAAGAAAAAATTGGACCACGAGTAGTCCTTGTTTGGAAAGTGATCAATAACTCGCCGATCAGACTTGTTAGAAAGAAAGTAGATTCGGGGATCGCCCCCAGGGGTTCGCGAAAAAAACAGAAGATTCTGGTAATGCTCTGCGGTAAGTGTCACGCCGCACTCGAAACTGCGCACTAGAAGACCTACTAAGTGACGAATGGACCTTGGGGTTAGCTGCGCGATGCAAGCGTTATGGCATCTGAGATAATCGAGAATGACATTTGGGATCGGGAACCAAAGGAAACATTTATCGATGAATTTCTCATACATTGTGAAGAAACCGGGAGGTGGAGAGTCCGCCCTCGCATCTTTATCGGGAACGACGAGGTCTACCTCTTCGGATATACCGTAGCCCCTGCGCAGATCGCCAAGTGTTTCCTCGGTACACGAAGACTTTCCATCATGGTACACAGTTGGCTTTTCCCCTCGCCTGTACCGGATTCTCCTCCTCCTCCGTCTCTTCGCCTTAAGCGTTTCTTCAGTGTCTGCTAAGGGACCGTAACCATGTTGGTACTCCTCAAGTTCCACCTTCATCAAGTCGACCTTAAGATCCGTGAGGGCCTTCGTCGAACAAGAGGCCTCGCCGCGACCTTTCGGCATCTCCTCGCCGTCACGGCTACCCGAGTCCTCGTCGCTATCACCGTTGCCAACGAACGACCCAACCTCGCCTTCATCTTCATTTATCTCTTCGCCATTACCGTCATTTCCTTCCCTCACCTCGCTGTTACACTCATCCTGGTCTTCGACGGATTTAGCTTCATCCCATCCTCGGTTTTCATCTTTTCGACCGCTTGACCCAGCGGTACTGCCGCTTAGTACTCTTCGCCAGTCGAAGAGATCATCGAGAGACTCGGAAGACGACATTGTTCGCGGAAATGCGGATTTATCTTATGAAACTGACAAAGAAAAGAAGAAGGGAAGTTTTTAGAAGAATAGGGGGACAAAGAGATGACGACGGTGAAGAGGTCACCGGAAAATCGTCGAAGCCACTCAGCGGTGCCACAAACATGTCCAACTTAAGAATTTACCAGAACTATACCCTATCTACGGCTTTTTATCTATAAACCTGAAGAACCCTAATAATACAAATGAAGAACAGGAGAGAGAACAGAGCATACTTTCGGAAGGGAGAATTCTTCTCTTTTCTTCTTCTTCTGAATTGAAATGAAGGAAATGGACGAAGAAGCATGAATATATGGAAATCTCAGGCATCTAAGAGACATACCTGGGGAACTGGCATAAAGGTGTCTTGGGAACAAGCGATACAGTTGTCAGAACAGTGAATCCATCGATGACTCTTCGCTTTCATCGACGGCTTTTCGCAGTCACCAGTGGCTCTTCGCCTTCATCTATCAAATGGCTCTTCGCCTACATAAGCACTTCGCTTATATCCGAACAAACGGCTCTTCGCCCTGCTAATGAACACATCATCTCCTTAGCAGGCTCCTCGCCTTCACCGTGGATGTAGGCACTGCGCCGATATCTCATTACAGGCACTGCGCCTATATCTCATTACGGGCACTTCGCCTATATCTCATTACAGGCATTTCGCCTATACCTCCTTACATGTACTAAGCAGTTTAACTTCGCCATGACAAAACAAGGTCTTAGTGCTCGATACCCCGCACTAAGACATGGTGAGGGGCTAACTGTGGGGGTCATATATCCCCATAGGTCAAACTGATGATTGACTTGGAATAGCTTCGCCATTTGCTTCCGAATCCGATAACTATGACCTCGTCAGTATTCGTAATCATAAGTGCGAGGTCGCCTAGAAGCCGATCATTGTAGGCCTCGCGATTATAGTTAACTATAGGCGAGGCCGAGAAATGGCAACCTCGCCATTGTGAGGATTTAGTCGCGAGGTCACACGCGACCTCGCGTCCTTAGCGACAAGGTGGTTGAACCTCGCCTTCACACGACCCAGTAAGTGCGAGGACACTGTGAACCAAGCGACGAAGTCATTATTTGATCAGAGTTAGGCTTAAATGCGAGGTGGGCCTAAACCCACGAGACTAGGAAGACTTAAAGCCCTAAGAAGATAATGGCGAGCCGACAGAAGATAATGACGAGAAGATCTAAGAAGATTTAACCTATCGATAAGTCGGCATAATCTTGTATATATATCTTGATAGGTTTAATCTGTTAGATCATCTCTTTCTGGCTTAAGAATCCAAAAAGCTTAAACTACGAAAGAACTATCTTTTGCACATCAATAAAAACCTCTTGCTAGATACCTTGCATTTGTGTTAAGCTCTTTGTTTCGAGTCCCTTACCAAGAACCTCGAACAAATAGTGATTGTGTGACTTAACCCACACATCATCGATGCTAGAGAAGAATCCTTCTTACTTCCTTTAGTTTAGAATTTTTTTTATTTTATGATTTAAAGCCATAAGATGTGTTGTTCGTGCTCGATTTTCGGTGACTGGACTGCTCGTGTTCTTCGGTGTGGTAGGGCGGCGAGGCTCTGCCAAGTGGTGGTTGTGGTTTCTCTCTCGTGATATTGTATTAGAAAAACAACAGATCAGTGGAAATTCAAGTGGTTGTGCCCTTGCAGTGGCTTCTTACCAGTGGTTGTGTGTCTTGTGGCGTTATGGCAAGATCCTCTCCAGCTTTTAGGATATTTATGGATGGTTCAGATCGGTGTAGTGGCTATAAGTGAACATAGTCTCCATCCCTACCGCTTTCCACTTCGTGATGGACCTCTCCGATGGTAGTGGTTATGTGGAAGTTTGGCTTTGGTTTTTGCGATCTCTATTAGTTGTGGTTTTGGTTCGTCATAGGGTCTTGGCCTGAACTCCGTCTTAGTTTATGTTACCACTTGTTCAGCGCAAGGTCCGATACTAAGCCTAATGTCTTGAATTTTGTTGGGTTAGTCGTCAGATTTGTTTTCTCGATTAGAATTTGTGGAACCGTTAGGAAAGTCTTCTGAGAGATGCTTCGATTTTCTTTCTTTTTTGTCTTTTGGAGGAGGTAGCAAAGATAGTTGTTATGTTAGTGCGCCACTTTGTACTAGCCGGCATTAGGAAATGATCTTGGTAGAGTGGATGTGCACTTATCGACGGCTAGATTATGTCCGTTTTGGTTCGGGTCAGAGATGTAGAGGTAAGTCTTGCCCGAGCTTCTATTTCCCCCCTGGTGTTAGAGAACTCTCTTCGGGTTTCAAGTGAAAAAACTTCGATTAATTGAAGAAGGTGCTTCCTTTTGATCATTTCAAGTTGCTAGTTATGGGATGTTTCTTATCGCCTCTTTCTTGAAATCGATTGTTCCAACGATTGGGTTTCGACAAAGGGGCCGATTGTCTTTTCCTTCAATATGTTTATCCTTTATTTCATGGAACCAAATATCATAGGTCTTTCCAATTCTTAAAAAAATTATAAAACATAAACCTTCATTTTCAATAATCTTTATACATTCTTAGCAAAATGAAATGAAATGAAAAGAAAGAAATATGATATTTAGAATTAATATTTTAACAATTTATATGTGCTTTATGTATTTATTCTTTAATTCATCTAGTTAGATTGGTTTAGCCATTATTGGTTCAATCATCTTACTTTAAAACTTATTCATAACAGTTCTAAAGTTTCGTATACAACATTTCACTGATATAAATTTTAAATTGTAGGATTTCAGCACCCATAGTTTGGCGCTAGAGGGAGAGTGGAATGTCAAAACGTAACTTAAGCGTAACAAGAATGAAAGAAACGGGTGATATCACTAATCAGACATTCTAAGAGTTCGCCCAAGCTCAAAGCGAAACTAATCGACAAACGAGCAAAAAACTTGTTGAGCTCTCCAAAGAAATGCATAAACTCCCCTCATCACACAAAGCATTTCGGAGTCACAGGAAGTGATCTTTCGGTCTTTAAAACCATTTAAAGCCGCTCTAGAGGAAAAACCCCGAGCTAAAAATGCGACTGCTGCAACCATGACCTTCATTAAGCAGCTCGTGTCCAACCCGGCAATCCCATCTAAACCTCCGGTATCGAACTCAGATAACCGATTCGCTTTTTTTCATGGGTTGGATTCGGCCAAGTGGAAGTTTGATACCATCGGTACTAATAAAGAGATTGACCACGAACCCGAGCTTCACACTCTTTAACCGAAGAGATCGAGCTCATCTTTTAACTTTTTGTCAATATTTTTTTCTTTCAAGGTGAACCATATTGAAAAATTCGAGTATTATTATATACATATTTCTCTTTAATTTTTTGTTCTTTAACTTGTCTTGTCGGATTGTTTTAACCAATCTAGTTATGAAGCCTCCATTACAATCCATCACTGATATAAATATTTGAAATTGAGTTCTTGACACCCAAACAAACATGGATAGCAAAAATATCTTTCGGACTTAATATTTCTTTCATAAACAAAGCGATGATGATTTTATAAGGGATCTTTGGGTTGACTTCGTCTCATATTATTATAGTTGAGTTGCAGTATATGTCATAATTTAAGTAACTTGCACTAAAAAAATATGCCGTAAGAATGATGTGGTGAGTATAGTGTAGAAATTTGAGCTTGCTATCTTGTAAACACAGTTGTAGTATGTGTAATAAAATTTATTGAAAATTTAATCGTAAAATACGTATACCATCTTAAAACATACTACAACTTATATAACAAAATACAAATTTCAAAAAAAAATTTAACAATTCAACCATGTACAAATCCAGTATATCCCAATTGGGTGGTAGAGTTGTAATAATCGAACAAAGATTCTACTGACGAAAAATCACCGATGGCTCCACAGTGAAACAATTATCTATAACGCTTTATCAACCACATCTACATGATGGGAAATCAGTTCATCAGCAGGACCTAAACTGATGTCTTTTATCCCTAACTTGGGATTTTCTTGCCACTTTTTCTGAAAATAATGTAAAAGTTGAAAGGGAAAAACTGATGAGTTGAAGTAATCTGATATGACCATGGGAAGCTTGGAACATGAAGCTAAGGAGAAGCTTGTACCAGAGGATTATGGAGCTAAGGAGCAGCTTGTACCAGAGGAATATGAAGCTAAAGAGAGGCAGCCTTGCACGTTCTTATTGGTCCAATGACAAGGTCTAAGACCAAACTATTTAATCAAGCTATTAGCACATTGCTAAGAGAGGCTAAGAGCAACCTTAGTGAAATAGCTTATCCAACTGCACTGATTGTGATTCAAGCTAACTAAGGGTTATCAATGGGACGTGTGTGTTTTTGCACTCTTTTGTTTGGTATGGTTTGGCCAAGGTTTTTAATGAGGCATGTAGCACACACTTATTCATCTATACCCATTGATAACAATGCTTAAAAGAGGATCCAAATTTAAATTTCGAATTTTAGTCATAAGGTGCTTTAAATTCAGTCTTGGAGTGTTTATTTCATGTGTTTGGTCCCAAGAACCATAACTCTCTTTCCCTAGACTCTTAGACTCCTTTAAATTCGTGGATGCCCTTTGAATATAGTTTATCAAATCTTTTTATCAAAAATCTCTCTGAAACTGTTTGATCATGTGCTTGTGTGTGATATCACAAGTTCTTCGTGTTTTGCTCTTGGTGTGTAATATCCTTAAGAAAATCCGAGTTTGAAAGTTTGAGAGTCTTCCACAAATCTTGAGAGTTTCTTTCCTTCCATCTCAATCCAAAACGTCCATATTCCCTCTCAGTTCATCCACAAACCAATCCGTAATCATCATCATCCATCCACTGCAGATCTGATTCAGTTTGGTGTGTTTTAACATCATTTTTAATCTTTAAAGTTAAAGATCTGTTATGCAAATCCAACAACTCACAAAGTAGTTCCAGCGACATTAATCTTCACAACCAAAATCATATCATAACCTCTTCACTTCTCCGTCAAAGAAAATTATAATCTAAAAAAATAAGATATAATTGGTTCAATAACCGTCCAAACCCACAATTACAATTATTATATTCCTTATTCAATTCGGTTTAATAATTCATTTTTTAGAATTACCTTTCTTATATCATTATATAATTATGAATTATGCAACCCTTCTTTAAATTTGCAGAGAGAAGTTCATCGATGGATCATGGAGCCGAATATGGGGTTGACTTTGTTTTCTTTACATGTACGGATGGAATTCCCACGTGATCATCCTAAACTAATAATTCTAATTTACGATCCAAGCTAATTTTTTTCTCTGGTAAACTGCACCTATTATTTGGGTACTCCACGAATCCCTTTTTTAAATTAATTTGGTCTAAACCATTTTGTGAACCGGTTTTAACGTTCTGTTTCGAACCGGATTTGACTGTTGACCCAGCTCAAAACAAATAAAATGCATTCCTCCGATGTGGGCTATAATAACTTCCAAACTCAAACAACCCTAACGTTCCCCTAGCCACAACACCAATAACTTCCCATCAGAGTATACACATTTGTGTTTTCATTTACCTCTAATGCCCTTAAAAATGTCATATGTTTTCATTTACCCTTAATACCCCTTAAAATGTCATACAAACCCATTTCTCCAAAATGAAGGATCGAGCCCACAAACTCTCACGTCACACGCAAGGCCATCCAACCAGCACACCACAAGTCTCATGTCATCATCTCGGTGCCTATTGGTAAATGTTGTGGTTGTAGGATTTTGCTCTAAGGCTTTGGCTATAGAGATTTTAGCTGTAGAGAATATGACATTTAATATTATTAAAAATGATGATTGGTAACAAAAATGATCGAAATATTTGTGCTAATTTTTTTTCTTTCTAATATGGTACTTTAACCATCCAAACTAAACATATCATTTCATAAATAAATATCGTACATACTTATATATGTGTACTTAATCAATAATAAGTAGAAATTAAATTATTCAATCATAAAATTCTTTGCTTATTTTTTCATAAATTGGTTTAGGTAAATTTTGAGAATTACCACTATTTAATCACTCCTTTTAAAATTACTACTTTTAAAATATTTGCAAAACTACCATTTATTTACCTAAGCTATTTTTCTTTATAATTGATAAATTTGTTTGGGTTTCTGACTTTAAGAATTAGGGTTTAGTAAAATTATAATGTTTAAGATCGACTTAGGGTTTATAGGGTTTAGTGTTTAGGATTGAACCCTTATAGAGTTAGGGTTTAATTTTAATAACTATTAGGATGTAATACGTAGGGTTTAGATTTAGGGGCTTAGGATTTTTTAGGGGTGGAAAGACATCTGGGGTTTATGGTTTTTAAACCTTAAACCTTACATCATAAACCCTAAAACACTCTAAATCGTTGACACTTTAAAAGTGGTATTTTAAAAATTTTACCCCTTCCAATGGTATTTTTGATAGGTTACAAAAGTGATAATTTTAAAATTCTCCCATTGGTTTAATAACAAACATAACATCATTTAATGAAATATATTGGAAAAAAACCTTGTGACCGTAAATTTTTAAAAATATCTTGTAAAAGTAGATTTTGATTGAGTTAGTTCCTTACGTATAGAGTATTATACATTAAATTGCTTTTAGTATATAATAATTGAATCTAACTTATTATGAATCATAAAGTCATGGGTAAAATCTATATATTTGATTGTGTAGATTATATTGCTTTTTTTTAAACGCTGAATTATCGTATATAAGATATCAAAGTAGATGGGTACATGACTAACAGAGGAAACCAGTAGGGACCTCCTAACCAAGGAAAGAAACAAAAAGGTCGAAAATAGTATGACCCTAAACATTCAGAGCTCAAAAGCTAGTTGGATGAAAGTTCAGCATTAGAGAGAAGTGTGGAACTTAACCAGCTTGGTCCTAAACGTGCAACATAGGACGGATACCGATGGTTCTTAGTAACGCTTCTCGCAATTTGGATGGCCGCCTGATTAGCAGAGACTGGGGCAAGAACACAAGACCATCCGTCAAAACCAGACAATATATCCACTATCGAGGTGAGTAAATGATGCAGACGTGGAACCATAAGAGGGTTGTTGAACGCCATAAGGAGTTGTGGTGAGGATACTTCAAAAGTCACTAGGCAGTAACATAAATTGCAGACACCTTCAACCGCCCAGAATAAACTCCATAGATCAGCTCCTAGAGCTGATGTGATGTATGAGTAGGATCGACGACAATGATGGAGAGTAGTACATGTGTGATCTCTTATCAACCAAGCCGCTCCACAAGGGTGAGTACTGCTAATCCAGGACACACTAGCATTGCATTTAAACCAATCCTTTGGAGGCGGTTGCCATGGAATCACAACAGAGGGTTGTGCCAGGATGTGTGGCTCACAAGGTGGGGATCGAGATGTCTGGTTTACTGAGAGCCATTCAGTAGCGTCATACAAGGCTCGAGCTGTAATACAGTCTGCATCAAGCGGCATTCCTTCAAACATGGAAGCATTACGAGCTTTCCAAATATGCCAAAGTAGCCAAGGGATGGCCTCACGACATGGGGACTCCAAGTTTAGGTTAGAGGCACATTTTATTATATTTTTTTAGTATATAATAATTAAAACTAACTTATTATGAGTCATAAAATCATGGGTAAAATCTATACTTTTTTTATTGTGTATATGGGTGGAAGCCCCTTAGCCTATTGGTTAAGGGTATAAAGGCTTATACACCAGGTCTGGGGTTCGAACCCCATAAAATACAATTTCCGCAGATTAAAGAATACGCAGGCTTACGGAGGTCCAGAGGTGATGCAGAAAAAACCGTTCATTGTGGTCTCGTGCATGGTGGAGAGCTATCCATTGTAGGTGTGGTACATGTAAGACCGTCCGTGGTGGATCCGTGTTGCGGGGAGAGCTGCATCGTGGAGTAGTTATCTGTAAGGAGTGTTCATTTGATATGTACCGTGTGTTGCGGAAAGAGTTGCACTGTGGGGTGTTGTTCATCTGATCGAGTTAAAAATCATTGTAATAGAGATTAGATTTGCAAACGACAAAAAATAAGAAATTAGTCGATAATCTAAGTGTTAAAGAAAAATGATTGTGTATATGATTGAAATATATTATATGTCTTATAGAATGCTTACGAATATATATTGTATTAATTTATTTATATAGAAATAAATATATCATCTGGCTTGTACATGCAATCAGGTGATTATATGATTTGCTTTATAATGACAATAAATCTTGAAAAATATTTGGTAAGATTTAATTTTGATTGAGGAAATCTCGGGTATCTAAAGTTAATTCCTTATATATGGTATGAGGATGAATGTTTCTAACCTAGCTATGGCCCTGTTTTGATCCTATTCAATCGTATAGAAAGCTACTATAGACCCTAGCTATTCCGTCCTTTCTTTTCTACATTCCATTTTTTATTGAGCCGAATCACCATCATTATATTATATATTCATTGTTGGTTTGGCTGCTGGTCTAGCGATCCTTCCTATTATTATAAACGCCTAGAGTGCAGCCTGCCCGCTGAAGACCATAACGTAAGTGACTCAGTGCTCCATACGGGGGAAATGAAAGCATTATTCTGTAATGCCACATGTTCAATCCTTTTTTAGCGGTTTCCCCAGATATATATAAGGAATTAACTTTAGATACCCGAGATTTCCTCAATCAAAATTAAATCTTACCAAATATTTTCGTTTGTTATCAGATATATTTATTTTTTAGTTTTAGATTTGATTGCATTAGTAAATAATACGATTATGTATATTGATGTGAAATACAATTTTTAGAGTATATTTGATTATGTATATTGCTGTGAAATAAATACTTGCATGAGGTTAGCTATGTTAGTGATGTACTGCGGTTTGGCTTTCCTATCCGGTTTTATATTATCATATAAATGCTGTTGAAAAAATTTAAAAAGATATAATTTTTTTGTATTTATATTTTATATATTTTTAGTTTATATATATAAATAAATATTTCCCCTATTTATCTTTGAAGCATTTATTTGATATGTAAGGTCACTATATTTATGAGTTTGTTGTTTATTATATATCTTTTGTGGATTACAAATCCTTTTTATCATTTTGACTTTATAAGTTAATTTTCATAGTCCATAACAACCTTAACGAACAAACTGGTTGATTTAAAATCTTTGTTATAAACAGTTGGAAAATTTTCCAGAATTTTTTTGTTTAAACCACAGTTTTCCGGTTTGATTAGTCAGTTAAGTCATTTTGTAATCAATAAATTTCTTCTTTTTGAAACAATTTTCTTGTCCGCAATTTTATAATTAAATATTAATCAGGGGAAAAAAAACTTGGAAATACCTATGCAATGTTGATAACCATACCTAGGAATATAACTAGGAACCTCAAGATTCGTATGAAGATCTTCATCACTCCAAATGTTCAGAATATCTTCATTTGGGGTCAAATATTGAGTATTTGGTTTGTACGTGTATCTTCGATTGGTTTCAACATGAACCCAATTCGAATTTTAGAGTCTCCTTCTGAACACAACAAAACTTGAAGGAAACTGAATAGTATTTCATAGATAGATAATACATGGAGATTGCAGAGAGAATAGAATTGGAGAACACAAAGTTCTTATTGCATAGATAGATACTTTTCCAGATCCAAAACAAAGCACTTCCGAGGAAATCCAAAGAGAAATCTTCTTCTACATCTAATAAGAACCCTAATTCGCAAAACGAAGTGAAATATTTCCTAGTTTCAAGGAATTTTTGCCATGTCAAATTTACACGGCATAATTAAAATACACTAACTTTGGTTGTGAATATGACACATTGACTGATTTCAGTAATTCTACTTCTCAGATAATAAAAAGGGGATTTTTTATCTAACAAATAAAAATTCTGAAAACATGACAAATTTAAACCATCAATGCAATTATATTTATCTCGATAAACAATTCAGTTTCTGTTGATCATAACTTGTAGTCTAGTGATTGTGCTACTGTCGCCACTGTGTCACCACCTGGGTTCGAGCCCAGCGTAACACTTAATTATTGACAAAAAAAAAAATTTCCCTGTTTTTTGTTAAGGAGATTAGCTTTACCTAATTTAAACAGTTCCTATAACTTAATTAGCTTTACCTAATTTGAATAGTTACTATAGTGAGTTAAATCATTCATTTTTAATTGTTATATCACTTGTAAATGATACAAAAAGAATTACATCATTTAGAAAAGAATTACATCATTTAGAAAAGTGATGTTAAATTTTTTATATCAGTTTATGCAAATGATTATAATGTTTGTATCAATTAGTATAAATGATGTAAGTATTTGTGTCACTTTTAATAATTAATGCTTAATATTTATATCACTTAGAAAAAAAAGATGTTAAGATAAATCAGTTACCATAAGTAATCTATAATATTGGTATCATTTGTATATAATTGATAATTCATTTTTCAAGAACGATTCTAATATCCATATTTTTTAATAATATTTGATAATATGTGAATTCCTATAATTTTATTTTATTTTACAGCAAATTTAAATTAAAATCTTTTTTACCATTTTGTGTGTGGATAATTTAATTTATAAGAAAATATTGAATTACTGTTCAAATTTAAACAATATCCTTCAACGTTAAAATGCATAAACACAAAGAGAAAAATTAAAAGTTTATGGCAAGATTTAGAAAACTGAAAAAAACTAGCACAAAAGTCTTATGTAGCACATATTCAAATATTAACCTCTTGAATTTCCATTGATACGTCATACGGTCACCCATTTTCTGAAAAAAAGAATGCAGGATATACATCTTATTGGAATCGTTGTTATATATATATATATATATATATCTCATTTGCCTGAGCATTACTCAAATTTTGGACATTTGCAAAAGCTGGAGGAATACTCAGTTGTTACATATTTGCAAAAGTTGGAGGAGTAATAAACATGTTTTCGAAAACTGAATTTGGACTAGGCATGCTTGCAAATGTTGCAGCCCATGCTTTTGCCTATAGATGATCAAGTTAATATATCATTGTTATATAACAAATTATAAGTCATCCATAATACTAATTTACTTATTATCAAATTATGGTTACATGTTCACCAATGAAGAACAAAAAATTTGTGTCATGTAATATTTTCATTTAAATTTGTCACATGTAACTTCAGGTGATCAACTACTTCAAGTTAATATATCAGTGTTATATAACAAATTATAAGTCATCCAATGTCAGATAATAGTTATTTGTTCATCAATTGAAGAACCAAGAACTTGTGTCATGTAATATTTTCATGTAATCACTCGTTCTGGACCAAACACTTGAGTATACTCATCATCCAAACTACTTGTAACATTGCTAGTGACTTAAGGATTTTGACTCAACAATACTGTAAGTGCTTCCTACAAAAGTAGTTAAAGCATAGACAAATTCGTTTCAAAAGAATAAACAAATTCATAACTATAGACTACAAATTGATTTTAAAATAAACTAACCGCATGAGTTTTTTCTTCCTCCATCGTGAAGCTTCCATCAGCTTTTTAAGAGTTTCAATGAAAATCTCTCCTCGATATGGTGTTTTCCCAGTCTTGATTTTCTTTGTTAAATGTACATACATAAGAAACAAACGTTATCAATATAACACAATTTGGTTTATAAAAAAAACATAAGCTACTCACAACCTTTAATCTAAATAAAGTAAAGTTACTTACAATCACGTTTCTTTTCCTTGGAATCCTCATTCTTCCACCTCCATAAGGCATTTTATTACGAGTTTGACTCATAATCATTGCAGTTAACTGGTAGCAAATGCACATTATTGTTTAATTGACCTAACCAAGTTCCAAATAAACCTCCTAAAGCTCTAATAGGTTAATTCAACTCTTCATCGAAGTGCACAATCACTTTGTTACTTTCCAATTTCCAGACGTCTTTCCATGACATAATTTTTGCTTCTATATTTCCATCAATGTCTTGTTGACAAATAAATTAAAACATATTAGTAATAGATCACATCAAGATTAAACACTGATTTTTATATGAAAACATATTACATGATTCACACATTACGAACATAAACTGATTTCACCAATTTTCAGTTAACTGGTAGCAAATGCACATTATTTTTTAATTGACCTAACCAAGTTCCAAGTAAACCTCCTAAAGCTCTAATAGGTTAATTCAACTCTGCATCGAAGTACACAATCACGCTGTTGCTTTCCAATTTCCAGACATCTTTCCATGACATCATTTTTGCTTCTATATTTCCATCAGTGTCTTGTTGACAAATAAATTAAAACATATTAGTACTAGATCACATCAAGATTAAACACTGATTCTTATATGAAAACATATTACATGATTCATACATTACGAATATAAACTGATTTCACCAATTTCCAGAATAAAAAGTACTAAATATATCAAAGTTACTGGATTCAAACAATACTAACATGTTAAACATTGAACTAACATGTTTGTAGACAAAAATTATTGAGTAAATCAAATAAATCAAATGTATAAATATTAACTATAAGTTTTACATTCCATTTGGAACTTGAACTGTCTGGAGCAAGTGGTGGAGGGTTACTATAATCTGACTCCAACTGCAGCAAAATCATCTGGTAATTGTGTCTCTGAATTTGTATCCATGACCTAATACGAAGTTTTAAAAGAAAATCAAAATATTTAAATGCAATGAGATAATAATATATCGATCACTTAAAAATCAGAACAAAAGAATCTGAAATCCAAAATCAAGTTACCTTGTATCTCTAAGATTCTTCTCGAAGGCTTCCTTTATAACATTTTATATCAGAGCTATAGCAACTCAACAACCGTTCAAGAGGTGCTATTACAACTGCAATCTTGTGCGAATTGCCTAGGCTAATAACATTCATGATGCACTAGACTACCTCAAAATTAGAGGCACATATCACATCTTATACATATCTTAGATAAAGTTGGTTCAGATTTGTGGGAATTATAACATTTGCAGCATCAAATCCATCCCATGAAGCGAAAGATAGAACCCGAAAAACAACAGAGAGTTTAACAGGATACGACCCATTGAACAAGATCAATTAATTGTTAATATCAGGCATCAAGACAACACACGAGGCTGCTAAACTTGTCACCATAACCTTATCACACAAGATTACCCGCAATACCATAAAATCTGGAATGTAATTCTTGAAAGACTGTTATAGTTGATAAGTAAGTGTAAAACTTGACAAAGTGACTGGAGGAGACCTGGTTTCTAGAGTTCCATCAAAATTAATTTGATTTTAACGTACGACACAGTCTTGAGGAAGAAACCTGCGATGACCCATAAAACAATTTTTCTTCCCATACTGTAACGTTGACCAAGAAAATCACTAACTGTACACGTGATGGTTGCTCGCATGTCAAATGTTTGTTTTGTCAAAGTATTATGGGTTTTAATCCCAACAGACTTAAATCCTTCACCTCTTTGATAAGTGGCTACAAGTAGAAATCAATATCATTGCCAGACATTTTCTAGGGATAACAATAGAGAGGATCATTGTCATATAGAGGATAACCAGACATTTGCTTTCCAAGGATAACCATAAAGAGGATCATTGTCATAGAGAGGACCAGTGATGTCTACTTCATTGACATCGATGGTGGAAGATTATATGGAACAATATCACTGGCCAAATACTATAGCTACTACTCATAGTACCAAATGGGTTAGAACTGTCAATAGCTAAGCCGAGTATGACATTTCTTGGATCGGCTGAAAAGTCAGGATATTTTAGATTAAATGTCTTCCAAACCTGTCCGTCTCTTGTGTATCCAAGCTTACCATCATTTTTATTACCAGTTGCATGCCATCTCATGTGGGTAGCAGTTTTTTATGACAAAAATAAACGTTACAGTCAAGATTTTAGAGGAAAATAACGCAAAACCTTGCAAGATTTCCCTTTTTTTCTCTGATTTAGACGCTACAAGAAAAATTAGATATTGTGCCAAAACGTTATGACAAAAATTTTTGTCACAATATTGTAACGATTTACCTACGAAATTATGCCGTATGTATTTTGTCATAAAAACATAACCATATGGTCATAATATTGTGACTGATTCGAAGGTAACAGTTGTTTGTCACTAATCGTGACAAAATTATTAGAATGAGTAATCATCTCCTCCAAAAACCGTATTTTAAACTTCCATTTCATAAGAATTTCGTAAAATATTATCAACCGGTTTCTCTTCTTTTATCAGAAATCTTAAGGTATTTCCACAATTTTGGATTTTCTTCTTCTTTGTCATTGGCCAGTGTTACTGCTAAGTTATTTTGTTGTTGTTTTCTGGGAAAATGAACCAAGTCCGTAGGTTTAGAAAGAGTTGCTGCGTTTTTTTGTTGTTGTTCTCAAGAAAAATGATCCGAGTCCATACGTTTAGTTAGAGTTTATGAATTTTCACTAGGTGGAATCCAAAATTAGTAACTAATAGATGCTTATTTGTATATATTGTAAATATGGAAGTTGTAGATATGTAAGAGCAGCATGTGAATCGTTCAACTTTACCCAAATTGCATCCTTCTCGGGCTAACGGAGCTAGATGGTATGGATTTTCTCTAGAAACCACTTTTTATTTTCATAAACTTTGAACTTCAATTAATCTTTTTCAATTGAACAGGTTTAAACATAACAGTGAATCTTCAACGAATGTAAGACGGGTCATTCGAAGTTGTTTCCATGGGCCGCAGTACTCCTGGAAAAAGGTGCCTCCTTTCTACAAAAGCACATGATTCTCTCTCTCTCTCTCTCTCTCTCTCTCCCTCTCTCTCTATATATATATATATATATATATATACACTGATTTTTGTGTTTTACATCATAAATGCCTTTTTTTTTGTTTTTCGGTACAAGTATAACTGGGTTCCTGCAATCAACAACCTAGTTCATGACGAGTTCGAAAATCTTGTTGCATGTCGCCTCAAAGGAGAAATAAGCTGTGCAAAGAATGGGAAAGAAAAGCCAACATGAATCTTAAACAAATACTGGATCGTAATGCAAACTCAATGGGCAACACGAAAAGCCAAAGCAACCAGTGATAAAGCATGTGCCTCATGAATGTCAGATCGAGGTGGTATAGGACCGCACCCATTTATCGGGTTCACGCTCTTACGCTATCATTCAAAATGTCTTGGTAAGCATATATTTTTTCTGTCTTATGTTTTTAATCACTATAAGTTTTTTGCATAATTTCAGTTTGATTTATTGTTTTAACTGCAGGAAACAAACAATGAAGGCTCTTATGAGATGCGTCTAGAAGAACACTTGGGACAACTCGGCGAAGACCAAAATGAAATTGTTCTCAAGGTACAACTTTCAAACTGATTCCGTTCATATTTCGGTTTATGTTTGTTGTTTTCTGTATTTGGACAAGTGTTTTTTGTTTATGTTTATGTTAGTTTGTTTTATGTATTTGCACAAGCGTCTAATGTTTATGTTTTATGTTAGTTGTTTATCAAAAAGCACAAGTGTTTTCTGTTTAGGTTAGTTGTTTTCTGAATTTGCTTATGAATTTGTCATTCTTGCTAGGTTTCTGCATAGTATTCTAAAGAAGGCACCAGGAGCACTGCGTGGTGAAGTTTCAGTAGTGGTCGGTGCTTTGTCGAGTGCAGCACAGCCCTCTGAAAAAGCAGATATGCTACTAATGTTACAAGAGATGGAAACTGTGTGGGTAAAATCACAGTTCGTGGTTATGGATGAGGAACTCGATACAAAGAGCAAAACACAAACACAAAAAGGAACTAGCAAAGGATTGCTTTGTATTGATATTGAATAAGAGTCTTTCGTAGTGTTAAGCTTTTAGGTTTCTTATGCCGGAAAGAGATTATCATACAAGTTTAACCTAAGGAAGTATATATACATGATTATGCCGACTTAGAGATAAGTTAAACTCCTAGATCTTCTCGTATCTTCTTGATCCTTCTTGCCATTTTTCCTCCAGGTTGGCTTATTCATCTGAACTCAGGATCTCTCGACTTTAGGCAGGCATTGGGCTTCTCGGCCCATCACTTTATGCTGATGAAATTGGCCTTTGGGGATAGACAAGAACAGGCCAAGAAAATGATTCAGAGATCTCCTCAGTATGATGTGTATGATACAATATCATGCCGAGGTTATGACATTGTTGATGTCCTCGACCAAATATTCACTGAACTATGCCGACCTCATGATTCAGTTAATGTCATTGGCGTGTTTTGGGAATGAATGTTACGCTGAGGAAATGATTTAGGCAAACTTCCTCGGCATCCTTTTAGTGAATTGGCTATGCCAAGCTCATGATTCAGTTAATGCGCTCGGTATGTTTTGGTATTAAAAGGCAGGGCCGAGGAAGTGACTTAGTAGACCTCCTCGGCATTTCGTTGGTATATGCGGGTGGCCGAGATCATGTTTCATGATACAACCTCGGCCTGGATTCGTAGGNTTCCCCCCCCCCCCCCCCCCCACAAGCTCATACTATTAATCCTAAGCGTGTGAGGTGATGCCGAGCTCGTACCGAAATGATTAATTGTCGGGAAGATGAACATTTTTGTGCGTTCTCGAGAAAACGTTTCAGTTTCCTTTCTTTCTCTATATAAGATCTGTTCTCCCTTCACTCTCATTCATTCCGCATCAATAGAAGAGTAAAGTGACACCCTCTCAAGGTAAATCCTCTGTTCTCTCTCTTCAATTCCTTCTAGGATTTTTGCTGTTCTTAGCTAGGTCTTCCAGCACCGCCGTCTTAGATCCTGTTTTCCGGCGTGTCGTACAGAATTTTATGGTTTATTCGTCGATCACCGCCATTGATAATGGATTCAATCGACAGTGCCTTTTCAGAAACAATTACCTAACAGAGTGGTCGAAATGACGCCGAGGACGCCAATCTCTTAGCAGATTTCCGATCATCGGAAGGTGAGGAAGCCATAGATGAGAAGGACGTGCTACCTCCTACTTGCGCCGAGTGATACAGAGTGAGTCGGAGGATGACGACGAAGAGAATACGGACGACGAAGATGTCGAGAGAAGCGACGCCGAGGAGCGGGAAATAGAGGAAGCCGAGGACGAATCTCAGTTGCGTTCTGACACACTGGCTTTGATTGATAGGGAAGTTCGAACAACCCAGCTGATGGAGAGGCTTGTTAAGGTTGAAACCGAAGAGCACCTCCAAGGGTACGGTCCACTGAAAGACATCGAGGATGCCGAGAAACTGGCTGCCGAGCAGAGGAAACAGAGGAAGAAAACCACGCCGAAGAAGCCTAAAACCATCTATTACTTATCCGGTCGATCGTCGACTACCCAAGATTCGTTGGACGATTTACGGACCGCNGGACGACGAAGATGTCGAGAGAAGCGACGCCGAGGAGCGGGAAATAGAGGAAGCCGAGGACGAATCTCAGTTGCGTTCTGACACACTGGCTTTGATTGATAGGGAAGTTCGAACAACCCAGCTGATGGAGAGGCTTGTTAAGGTTGAAACCGAAGAGCACCTCCAAGGGTACGGTCCACTGAAAGACATCGAGGATGCCGAGAAACTGGCTGCCGAGCAGAGGAAACAGAGGAAGAAAACCACGCCGAAGAAGCCTAAAACCATCTATTACTTATCCGGTCGATCGTCGACTACCCAAGATTCGTTGGACGATTTACGGACCGCCTATGTGTGGGTAAAATCACACAATCACTATTTGTTCGAGATTCTTGACGAGGGACTCGATACAAAGAGTGAGACACAAACAGAAAGAACTAGCAAGAGGTTGCCTTTTATTGATTGAGAGTACAAGATCTTTCTTAGCGTAAGCTTTTAGGGTTTGCTCGGCCAGAAAAGAGATGATATACAAGTTTTACCTAAGGGACTATATTTATACAGAAATATGCCGACTTAGAGATATGTTAAACTCCTAGATCTTCTCGTATCTTTCTGATTCATCCTTTTCCATTCCCTTCAGGCCGGCTTGCCTAATTCTGGGCCTGGATGTCCTCGGCTTTTCTTAACGAGGTATGGGCCTTCCTGCCAATTGCTCGACCCATCAAGTGATGACGAGCTCGGCCTTTCGAGAATGGCAAAGGTTGGCCG
>OVAP01001998.1:4316-21159 GCA_900406295.1 Aurinia saxatilis | reverse complement strand
ACACTCCTTGTCTAAACTTCCGATGTGGGACTTGGATTGCTATCCCAACACTTTGTTAAACAAAAAACAAGAAAAAAAGACAACTACATCTTTGAGAGAAAAAAAAGAGACTAATTAAGCCTTGCACCCGAAAAAAGACCCCATTGAGTATCCATGTAGTTAAAACTTAAAAGAGTGTAGCCAAAAGAAGCAGTTCTACCTACAGCCTAAAGTGAAGGAAGCAGAGGATACGAAGAAGAAGAGTTGAACTCACTGAAGCGTGTGGAGAAAAGTATCGTTAAATAAAGTAATTCGTCTTTTCCTTAATTAGAGACTTGGAGTGAAAGAGAATCAGATTGTATTTGGATTAAACGCAAACAATTTGTTTGTGGAGAGACACTGTGAACTATCTTTCTTAAAACAATCTCTTATAAAACCTTGTTTCTTTGCTTAATACAAACAGGTTTTTTTACTTTGGCGAGTTTAAAACTTATTATATTACAAGACACATACGAATGGTACAAGTTTACACGCCATGAAACATTACAACACAAACCACAATGCCAAAGCCACACCAAAACAGTGTCTTTTGGTTTCAGTGGATGACATGATAAACCATAGAGACAATACCATCAATGTATTCGGATATGAGACAAAAACCTCACTTTATTTTATTTTATTTTATTTTATTTTTTTATAATTCAGGGTGTATCCTCGAATCTATAGAGGGGTCCGAGACTAAGCACCCTGGGGAAAGGGCAACCCATGGATAGGCAACCGTCCGGGTTTTCAAATGGGTCGTAAGCAATGAACTCATACCCATGTGGCCACCGAATAAAAAGAATAAATTATGCGCTTGGAGGGGGTCGATCCTTAACCTTACTTTATTGTATTTTTGTTTATAGAAATTCTTATACATGAGAGTCATCTATTTGAGGAGTCTATGTCACCTTCCCAAAATTATCGATGTACTATTTCCTGTAAAGTTAGTCGTTTCAATATCCATAACAAAAGATGAAGAAGATGAAATCCCAAAAAAGAGTGATCTCGTCTCTTTCCTTGACAAGGCAGAGTTGATGAGACAAAATAGGAGAAAAAGGAGATTGTACCTTGTGCAAGACCAATATTTGTAAAATATCAAGGAATTAACAATTTAACCAAGCAAGTACACAAAATTAAGGAAATAGACAAGATTTAAGAATGGAGGCGAGATATAATCTCTTTCCTTAACTCAAAGAATCTTTCGTAGTGTGACAGGTTTTTTATAGATTCATGAGTCCCATGATACAACCATAGAAAACCATATCCCAACACTGGATCATGGTTCTAACGAACATAGTAATCTATTATACTCTCGAAATACAGAAAGAAGTACCTTCGGAGGTAAGAGATTGCTAGAGAGTGTTTTTGTTTGCTGTGTGAAAAGTTTTTCGATCATCCTCTAAGACATAGAGTGCATCTATTTATAGTGAGTAGAAAGGAATATCAAGAGGTAAGAGTTTTAATAAGCTCAACAGTCCAAAACGTTTTTGTCTTTAACACATCAATAGTTGCAGACTTTAACACATCAACATTAGTGTGCATTAATATAAAATGAGTTGTAGCATTATCTCTTGGTAAAAAAGATAAGCCCACTCAGACATATAGAGCCCACGAGCACGTGCGTGTGTAGTTCTCCATACTCTCTTTTCTTACTTCACTAGACTAATACAACAATTAGTCACTATATAAGCTACTTTGAATTTTTCCAAACTTTAGATGTGGGACATTTTCCCACTTAAGCCTATAAGTTTAATGAATTATTTTCATTTACTTATGGGTTAAGACACATTTCTTGTTCACACCCATATTTTATTAAAGCCCAATTAAACTTTAATAAATAATCACCAACACCTTGCAGGAAATGGTCGTGTGGGCGGTTGTATGGTGTCCACACGAGTTCACCCACAAAAAGTTGCACTGCATGCTTAAACCAGAAATGTTAACTTTCTAAGAAACCGAACAAAAATTATAATGAAGGAGTAGAAGAAGTTAACATTAAACCTTGATATAGTTGTCTGAGTCGACAGTGAAGCGATGATATATTCCAGCAGGCAACACTATCATCGCCCCCTTCTTTACCCATACCCTAATCCATGCTTCATTGTGATCCCTCACATCAAAGAAACGTTTCCAAGAATAAAAACATTAGGTGTACATCAAACTTACGGGTATTTTCAAGTAAAGCAGAAAATGGAAGTATTGATATATGTCGTTTTATGCATGTCTTTGAGTCTCATTTGTCATGCATTTTTGATAGTTTATTACACATTTATCCACATTTTGTATTTTAGCTTACATTTAGGGGTTTTCTCTTACATTCTTGCATTTTGCATCAAAATCATATGCATTAGGTACCAAATTGAGAAAAAAGCAATGAAGATTCTCAAGATGCTTAATAGTGTTCAATGAAGGCTTTAAATGAGTTTGGTGAAGTTTGGAACAGTTTGGAACAGTTTTGACAACTTGAACAAATTTGAGCTAGAAGGCTCCATACGAAAATTTGAGCTAGAAGGCTCTAAATGAGTTTGGTTGAAGCACAGAAGGAGGTCTTAAACTTATCCAATGGAGCTGAAAATTAGTGGAGATTTAGAGTAATGAGTTAGCTTGCTCTGTAATTTGGAATCATATGATTTGAAGATCATATGGAGAAGTTATGGATTTTACACTAAAGACTGGTATTATGAGCTCCAAGGTGAAACAACAGGAGAAGGAGCAGCCAGATCGGGTGGTACCTGATCTAAGCAACACAAAATTATCTTTTCCCTGTGTCACGAGATCGGGTAATACCCGATCTAAAAACCGATCTCGTGGCCATTTTATCCCTTCCCACATTTTTGTTGACCTTATCCTAATTCCCTTTGACCCTTCTTATCTTATCCTTTAAACTAATAAATATATCCGGTGCTGAGCACGGGAGAGTGTTAAATTGAAATAATTTTTCAAATAGTATACATGATGTATTCGAATAATATAATTATGGTAAATAACTAAATATGTATACATCATTTTATTAAAAATCAATTAATTAAAATTAATATTAAACACTAAATCGTTAAAATTACAATAATCTTATAATTTTTTAAGAATATGAGAATAAAGGGACATAAAAAACAACAAAATGATTAATCAAACTGCATTTATAAAAAACAGTGGTTCGAAACCTTAAATGTATCAGATGGAAAAATTAGATAGCATGAATACGAACTCTTCCATATATGATAACCCGTGCTGAACACGGGAGAAAGACAGATTTCAATATTCTAAAACAAAAGTTTTTAGAGTTTTTTATGATTATGATAAAGGTGATTAAGCACATATAAGTTAATATAAAAATAGAAAAACAATGGAATTATAAAAATATAAACTTCAAATTATATTTAGTTAATATAGAACTATACCCTAAATTTTGGTGCCTAAACCCAAATGAATCAGTGTAAAGTTCGATTCATATAACCACATTCAAATCTTAAGTCTTAGAGATGTTAAAATTATGTTTATTCATAATATGAGGCAGTGTAAAGTACTATGCAAGTAAACATTATTACATATGACAAATTAATATATATATATATATATATATATATATATATATATATATTAGATTATTTGCCCGCACATTGTGCGGGCTTTGATTTTAATTTAATAAATGTTATTGAATGCAAAATGATAAAGTTCGATGATAAAATTCCCCTTCAGTTCTCTTCTTCAACTTCCTCCGATGTGATTCTAGTCAAAGAATCAGAACATGATTGAATTAAGCGGATCAATTGTCCAGCTGAAGGAATAGAAGAAGGAAACCTTTAGATGGGGAAACACATACCTTCTAATTTTGCTTCTTTTGGATTTCTCCGAGGGATAACTTCAGATAAATAAGTCGGAAATTGAATGGGGAAAAGGGTATTAGAAGAGTTTGGGTTTCGAGAAATGGGTTATTCAATCATCAGAAGTAGAAATTTTCCTGTTTGGATTTCTAGGAGCAAGAGAAAACGATAGCAACGAATATTAAAAACGATTTTCATCATAGACGAATCTCAATACCGACATCTTGATTAAAGCATTTGCGAATCTTGTCGGGGAAGGAGAAGATGTTCTAAGGGGGTGGTAAAATGAGTTTGGTGGGTTTGAGATGGATAGAGCTGGGTTTGGGGAAAGAGGAAGAATATGCGGATGAAGATGGTTTATCCCATATATTAAGATCATATGCAGAACCTGAGAAAGATTGTTCCTTGAAATTAAAACTCGGGAACCCGAGGAAACTCAACCAACACTGAAAATGGTGAAAACTATTTTCGGATGAAATTAAAAAAAATGAAAAGAGCACTTTCCCTAGTATGAAAAGTAAATTCCAAATTTCTAAATTTGGGGATTTCTCTGGGAAGTAACCTATCTCTGCAGAAGAACTCTATTTTCTAAAGGCGTGTTTTTGATATTTCCTATTCTAGAGGAGAGAAGTGCTTTGTCACATATGACTTCATAAACTTTAACAAAGACTTTTAATCAGAGCTTGACACCTAGAATTTTTTCACTAAAATGTATTCAAAAATAATGAGTAGAGGATATATAATTATTTCTAAGGTCATCTTTCCTTATATTGTTAGTAAGATTTCTAAGTATATATTAAAATGAGTCATTTTTAGCAGATTTTTAAATATTGTTATTTCGTTTCGCATTTAATTTGGTGTAGTATTGATTTTGGTAATATAAAACTGAAGTTGTTTCAAATTAATTAATTGGATTATATATATATATATATAAGCTTTCGGTTTGTTTTGTAATTATAAATTTCGGAAATTAGATGCAAATTATTCTGCAACAAAACAAATACCAAAAATGTATGACATAATGTCTTAGCTGAGAATCTGATTTGAAAAATTTACATGAAAAGATTTTTTATTTTTAAATTAATAGAGGCCATAAGAGAAAACAAAGGAAATACAAAAAAAATCGAGCTCCATATTTGTGTAGCTAATATAGTACTATACCTAATTTTGGGTGCCTAAACCCAAACATATTAGTGTAAAATACGATTCATATACCCACATTAGATTTTTAAGTCTTGAGAATGTTTACATTTTGGTTTTTTATCGTTAACCTATATTGAGGTAATTACTTCAACCTAAACAACATGTATGGAAAAAGAGTATAAGTACTAAAATGTTAAGATGCTATACCTTATGGTTGGATTTATAAACCCAATCTTATTTCTTTTACAAACAATTGTTTTAAAAAAAAAAATTAAAAAGAAAGTTACATAAACAAAACTTTTAATTGGCAATTCAGTTAAGAACTTTGTTAAGAGAAGTTGAAAAAAGAAAGGATAATATTGAAATTGTTACAAATTATTTAATAACAACCCAATTATATATTTCAAAAATCAAATGCAAATTACTCTTTAAGAAAACAGTTGTTAACAAAAGTTGAAAAAACCCGGATAATACTAGTTGTTATTACAAATTAGCTAATCAGAATATATAAAAATAAATTCGGTTTGTTTTGATATATTATATTTCGGAAATTCAGTGCAGATTATTTATCAACAAAAAGATACTAAAAATATATGACAAAATATCTAAGCTGAGATTCTGATTTGAAAAATCAACGTGAATTGCTAATTGTGTGTTAAAAATTGAAATTAACAAAAAACACAAAGGAAAAAAAAAAAACAAAGGAAATACAAAAAAAATCAAGTTCTAAATTTGTTGAGCTAATATAATATTATACCCCAAATTTGGATACCTAAACCCAAATGTATTAGTGTGAAATATGATTCAAATGCCCACATTAGTTCTTTTAAGTCTTATGAATATTTACATTTTGATTATTTACCATTAACCTATATTGTGCAAAAATCTTACTAGTGGGATGATGGATTTTTGGTGGAATAGTGAAGAGTTCAAACGTAAAATTCATTGGTTAGGATGGGAAAGATTGACATTACCTAAATGTTTAGGTGGCTTTGGCTTTAAAGACTTGTTATGCTTCAATCAAGCTCTTTTGGCCAAACAGGCGAGCGTTTGTACCATGATCCGATGAGCTTATTTGCATGTGTGCTTAAGAGCAGGTATTATGCATCAAGTGAATTTTTAACTGCTCCCGACGGCACACGCCCTTCTTATGGATGGCGCAACATCTTACACGGCCGAGACTTATTAGACAAAGGTCTAAAGAGGGTTATTGGTAATGGTAAACAGACTCGTGTCTGGATTGATCGTTGGATTGCTGATGGGGAAGATCGTCGGGTCCTCAGCCTTCATGCCACAATGAACATTAGCTTGAAGGTTTCTGATTTATCTGATCGTGAATCAGGGCAATGGAAGATTCCTATGCTAACATCTATGTTTCCTCGGCCAGAGATAAAAAGAATTCAAGCCATCAGACCTTGTCCTTTGATGCCAGATTCCTGCGTGTGGGGAGCTACAAAAAATGGCTTATATTCTGTCAAGTCAGGTTATGACTTCATCTACAAGCGGAAACACAAGGAGCTTATTGCAGAAGCTCAACAACAACCCTCTCTTTGCTCTGTTTTGGATCTCTGTTGGACGGTTAAAACAGCCCCGAAGATACATATTTTCTTATGGAAATCGGTCCATGGTGCTCTTCATGTATCTACTCGTTTTCTTACAAGAGTCATACACACCCATTTTGGCTGCTGGTTATGTCCAAGTTCAGAGGAAACTGTGAATCATATCCTCTTTGAATGCCCCATGGCGAGACAGGTTTGGGCCCTTGCGAATATACCCTTACCACAAGATGGGTTTTGTTCCTCAATTTTTTTAGAACATGCAGTATGTGCTCCACTTAATGAGGCTAAAAACTTTACCTGAAATGAGCTCGAAAGCTATCCCATGGATCATGTGGGTTATGTGGAAGAACAAGAACAAAACTCTCTTTGAAGCTAAAACGTTTCCTCCAAATGATGTTCTAGCGAAAGCTTTTGAGGATACTGCTCATTGGTATCAAGGGCAGGAATCACCTAGCAAGGACGATGTCGAGGTCCAGCCTACAAAGGAAGCTAAATGGTTGCCTCCCGCGAAAGGTCGATACAAGTGTAACATTGGGTTCTCATGGTCTCAGAACAAGCAAACCTCAGGTGCGTCATGGATTTTGAGAAACATGAATGGTGTGGTTATCATGCATAGTCGTAGAGCTTATGGTCAGTTGTTCTCTAACGTGGAAGCTAAATTTTAAGCTGGGTTGGGCAGTAGAGAGTATGCAAAGCTTACGCTTTAGAGATGTCACTTTTGGTTGCTCACAAATGGAAATCATTAAAGCACTATCGAAACCTAAGGAATGGCCAATTAATACGGGGTTCTTACTTCTCATTCTGAATGTCACCATTGATAAGCAAGGATGGGATATTGTCTTTGAGCCTCGGTAATGTAACCGTCCGGCTAGTGAGTTGGCGAGAAGTGTGATTAGTGATATGCGAATTCATTCGTATGTGGCAGACGGAGGGCCGAACGGGCTGAAGGGGCTGCTTGCACAGGATGTGTCCGGATGAGGAGGGTTATTTTTCCTTTTCCTGCATTGGTTCTTATGCCTTCGGTTCTTGAATATGTCCAGTCTTGGCATATGTGGCCATTTTCCTTTGTGTGTCCTCTGTATTGAGGTTCTGTTTTTTGTTTTCCTCTGTTTGCTTTGAACATTATGAGCTTTGGCCTTTTTTTTTAATTTTATAATTATTCAGGGAAGAAAAAAAACATGTATGAGAATGCTATACATTATGGTTGGATCTATAAACCTAATCACATTTTTGTTACATACAATTCACTTATAGACCATAGATTTATAAAAAAACGATTCATATACAACATAGATTATACTTTACATGTTAATATATACGTATGCATGCTTATGTTAATAACAATAAACAGAAATCATCGTACTATAGCACATGTCATATATTTCGTACATGTCATAAAATAGTAGGACACAAAATGAAAAAACCAAATTATAAATTGGGAAATTTTGGTGAATGGTATATTTTTTAAGGTTATTTGTGAAATGTGCTTTTTTAATGATCTTTGTGAATTGGTACCTTTTATCTATTAAATGATTGTTATAATCTTAAATTCAGTTTTTGTTTGTAACAAAATTAAAATGCAATTCTAATTCAGATTTAATTTTGATTTGGTTTTGTTTATTTAAATTCAGAATTTTCTTTTTGTATTTGTAAATTTGTATTTTTCGTTTTTAACAAAAGCAAAGAAAAAAAAATGAAGAATTAAGTACCCAACGTCGATTAAAGAGTTTTGACTTGTCTAATTTCGTTTGTCATTTGTTCACAGAATATATCCATCATCCATGTTCATTATTCATTGTCCATGGAATGTATTCCTTATCTATGGAATGTATTTATCGTCCATGTTTATTATTCATTGTCCATGAAGTTTATTCATCATACATGTACATTATTTAGTATACATTAAAGGTATCCATCATACACGTCTTGTCTCTATCATACACACTTTGCATCCCATTACATGCATCCATCGTCCATGTGTATTATTCATTGTCCATGAAATGTATTCATCATACATATGCATTATTTAGTATCCATTAAATGTATCCATCATACACGTCTTGTATCCGTCATACACACTTTGAATTCATTTCATTGGTTTGTTTGTCTTTTGATTCCACAATAGCGATTTGAAAACCATTTTCATCCACCATTTGTTTTTAAATATCTTTGAGAGATAACAAAATCTCAAAACAAACTAGGTTAGAAGAGGAGCATGTGATAAGTAAAAATTGAGATATTTTAATATTTAATTAAATCTTTAAAGAATTATTTGTTCTCTTAAAATATTTTAGTTGAATTATTACAATTATGAAAATTAAAAATAATTTTTTTTCAAACCAACACATAAACCAATTCAAGCTTAAAATTGTCATTACAAAAATAGCTAAACAACAAATGGTCCATTTATTCTATTTTGTTTTTAAAAAGCACCTACTACAAATTAACCTTTGAAAAAGTTTATCTTTCACCAATTTTTTCTTATAAATTTCGTTTAATGATTAAAGATTCATAATCACAAAAGTACTCAATAAAATAATTAGAAGTAATCACTGAATTCTTGGGTTAGGCCACATTAAACTATTTAATCGGCCCACTAAACACAATTCATGGGTTTGTCAGATGCAGTTGTAGACTTCGTGATGTTTTCACATCCTTCAAAACAACGGCACGTCTCGCACCACAAATCTAAAACAACACATATTTGTATTGATGATAATGCGTAGAGGTATTCAATTTGGTCAAACTAAATTGAACCAAACCAAACCAAACCAAACCAAACCAAAACAAATAATATGGTTTGGTTATGGTTATACCATACTAACCATATAAATATGATTTTATAAAACCTTTGATATGGATATGGTATGGATATAAACCGAAAAAACCGATTAAACCAAATAAAACCGATTATTTCTGATATATCAATAAATATTCTATATATTATTCTATTATGGATATAAATTGAAAGAATCCTAACTTAAAATAGTATATAGAATATAATTTTTACAGCTAAAAATCGTAATGAAGTTCTTATAAATATAAACTATAAGAGACCTTAGCTAACGGTAACTCCGTTATTCAAAAATGGTTGCTCCACTACTTTTTCTATGTAGTAAGAGCTGAAAATAATCCTAGTAACTGCTGAGTTTTGTTTATATACCATATGGTTTTTGTGTACAATCAGAGGAGACGAGAGATAACGATTGATATGAAAGTTGAGCGTGTTAAATAACTTTATTTTCAATTTTCATTGATATACTTTTGAGATTTAATTTTATGTTTTCGTTAAATTTATTATTTATTATTTAATGTTAGAGGGAAACGTTTTTTGTTCTTCTTATAGTTTGGTTGATTTTAATCATTACTAGATTTTGTGTCCGCACATGGTGCGGACAAATGTATTTTTAATATAACCGATTCCAAAATATTTAATGGATAATTCTGAAATAAACTCGGATGGTGTAGTTTTGTGTTCAAAATGGATGAGATGAAAAGAAAACATTGAAATAATCAAAAGATTAATTATCATTTTAAAAGACTTTTTTGTAGACAATGTTTGTAATTTTTGTCTGGAACTTGCCGTTGTTATCTGTGATGGCATCTTCAAACCAGCTTGAAATTTAACACTAAAGAAAGTTACATATAGTTGTTTATAGAAGATGGTTTTTTAGACAGATTCTAAAGAGCAGCTTCGCTAACTTCATATATTTTGTTGTTCCGACAAAAAACTATTCTTATTATCTTACAACGTTTCAGTACTGATTTACAAAGAATATTTTGAAAGTTTGGACTATATATTGTGATATATAGACCATTCACAATTATATGTGACTACTTTCTGGCTAACTATTTTCACAATAATTTGATCAATGTGTAGGCAAGTGAATTTTAATGAATCTAAGATTTGTTCTTGCAACATATAATACTTACCAAAATTCACCATAATATTTCAATAGAAATTATTACAATCTAAATTATCATGATTTCACCGCACCATATTTTCCCTCTATAAATAAAATCAAGTTTAAATTCATTTGGACGTAGAGAAAAACATCTCTCTACTATATTTTCTGATCAGTTTTCAAAAAATTCTTGTTTATATATTTAATCCTTTTTATCAAATAGATCTCAACAATAATTCTTTAAACATCTTAAATTCTACCAATTACCCTTTTAACTATCCAAATCCTAACAATTATCAATTTTTAAAATCATCATCCAAGCAACCCCATATATACCAAATTATGGTTTTATCGGAAAAATAGAGTTGTCCTCTATGATTCTGTGACTGCAACTATGTTCTTCATCGGGACTCGGGAGGTAGGCTTTAATGAAACGGCTAAGACAAAGCTAATTACTACATCAAAAAAAGTTCTTTGTTTTTGTTTTTAATGTATAGTTCTCCAAAACATATACAAATAAGTATCAAAATTTCAAAATTTATAAAATTTTATATATCTATCATGAATAATAAAATTTTATACATATTATTTACTCTGATTCAAACTCGTTCGGCAGATTCGTTTTTTTTTTTTTTTCAAATGAATGACATGAGTCATGACTAATAAATAGCTAAAACCAACATATAATTGTGGATATGATGTTATATGAAAGTATATGACTCTATATTTTCTAACTTTTCTTAGCTAATATGTATGAGATCTGTACTAAATTTATCTTACTACCATTTCTTTAGAATTAACCATGGTTATGACCACCACATATGGACAACAACTTATAATTTATCTTAGCTAATATTGGACAGAGCTGTCCACCCACGTATGAACAATAACACGTGATATTATGACTCTCTCCGTAACTATTATATTAAATATGTCTGGACAATGTGACAGTAATATTTATAATAAAAACGATCGCAAAATCTATAATTTTTTTTTTTTTGAAATATAATCGAAAAATGGACCTAAAATGTTTAGGTTGCTCAAGTATTCCACGAAAATTAACATTTGCATCAGCAGATTATCGGTGGATGTGTATTTTTTGGACTTCTCTATCATCTAAATCATATTATGTTTTTAAGAATTTGATATAAAATATGAAAAATATGATTTAAAATAATAATTTTAGTGTTGTAAAGTAATACGTATAATGATAGTGATGATATTTTACCGTTTTTTATACGATTTTCGGTGTTTTATAAAAAAAAACTATTTAATTGGAAACATAAATTACTGGATTTCGTATTTTTTTTTATTGCAAAATGTTTTTGTGAAAACAATGCATTTTAGGTTGCAAAAGGGCATTTTCTACCAAATCCAACAAATCAACATCAGAAGTCCAGACCTAGATGAAGGAGATATTCATTTTGGAATGAAATGAGGAGTTAGGACAATTAAGCCACAAGAGTTAGGGTCTGACTGGTTTAACCGCTGCGAGTGAGATTGCGGTTGCGGGAGTTTGCGGGTGCGGATGGTTGTGGTTTTGAGCGTCATTAAGCGATTTGTACGACTGGTGTAGTGATTAAAAATTGATGAATTTGCGGGATACTTCTGACTAGTTACCAACTGATATAATAGTGGTTGAGTATACATTAATAACATAATAAATATATAATTGTAATTTTTCTAACAAATAATTCTAATTAATAAGTATATTCTAATATAATAAAAATACAAATCTATAGTTTAATGTTGGTAAAGCAATTAAAAATTGGTGAATTTGCGGGATATGTCTAATAACTATTTTAAGAATATGATTATTTAATACATGATACCCTGTATTTTTAAAAATATTGGTATAGCGATTTATGGTACAAATATAAATATTAAAAAATATAACTACTGTGTATTAAATATAATTTGTAATAAATACAAAATATATATATATATAATTATTTAAAATACACTTTATAAAAAATACTTAATAATATTTTAAACCATAAAAGTAAATCAAATTAATAAAATAGTATTGTAAATCATAAAATACACTAATAAAATACTTTAAACATGTTTTATTTTTTTATTTATAAATAATTTATGTATATATAAATTACAATTATAAATACATTTTACTTTAATTAAAATTTTATGCCAAATATATAAGAATATGATTATTTAATACATGATACTTGTATTTTGTTTTTAAAATTTTAAAACTTTTATTTTTTTATACATTTATCTCAATATTGAACGGTAAATTTTAGAAATTAAAAAAAAACTAGTCACCCGCAACCGCCCGCAACCGTCCGCAACCGTATGATATGCTCAAATTTACCCTAAGAACTAACTGCAAGAGCACATTTATTTAGCTGTAGTAATTAGGGATCGAATCCACAAGGACTTTAGTTGCCTATAGATTTAAGTATTAAAATTCTATTAAGGAGATTAAATAAATAAAACTAATGCAAAACTATTAATTAAAAATCAGAAAGTGGTTTTTAAAATTCAATAAGACAAAAGCTAGGCTATGGGTAATTCTTTTGGGAAATCTGAATTAATAGGTAAAATATTAATTAGAGGATAATTAAGAACTGTCCTAGAACATGAATCACTAATGTAAAATCAGGCAACTGTCGTTGCGAAGATTATCTATGTCTAAATCCTAGAATCCCAAATTTCTTTGCAAATTCTATGAATAAAAACAAGCATTAATCCTAAGTTCAATAAGTTCACAAAATCACTAAACCAAATTTCTTTGCAGATATGTATTTTGCTCATCTAAAATAATTCTAGCAATTAATTATGCTTTCGCATTAATTAATTAACANACGATATGAGAAACTTAAACCTAAAAACATGTATTTATATAGCCAAAACACGATTTGGGTCTTCTGTGAACAAATAGAAAACTTCTGGGCCAAACTGCAGTTTTCCATTTTTGTGGGCTTTGCGCTGGATCCGCGTCTGGTGTCAATCGACACCAAGGTGGTGTCGATCGACATCCTTAGTGAAATTTCCATAATTTGCTCCAATCCGAATTTCTTCATGTACTTTCCATTTCACTTGATCCTTTTGCTCCATAAATCTTCTAGAAAACTCCAAATTCACCAAATGCGTGCTTTAACATGTAAATACTAATAAAGCCTAAAAACCACCAAAAAGACTCGATAACACACTTTATATCGTGGCTAAAAACCATAAAACCCACGATATATCACCGTAAACGCTCGAGGGAAGGAGCTTTTGGTTTTGAGGGATTTTGAGCGGTGAAAAACTGTAGAAAGCGATTTTCATGATTGTCAAACGCCAACAACCGCTACCACCCACAGCGTTTGCGTTGGCGAGTAAACCATTCATCACCTTAGCTTTCACATGAGTTTGGAATCGTGTTATTATTTCTCAGTAAGAAGCTAAGCCAAAATTACTGAAGGAGAATCCAGAAGCCCACAAGACATGAAGGCCCAATCGATCGGACCAGAGGCCCACCGATCGATCGAAGCCTATTTTGTCAAGAAGGTTCCAGAACAAATTCAGATATGCACCATTGCATTTGGGGAGATATTTGTTTACGTTGAAGATACACTCAGGAGATACTGAATCTTCAGACACGCGTTGAAAGATCACGGTTGATCGATCAGGATAGCCATGACCGATCGATCAACTGAAGATAATCACAAATATTTGAATTCCTATAAAAATATTCCTCTTGATTCTTCTCGACCCTCTACTCGACCCTCTCCTCTATAAATACAGAATACTGAAGGCCGAGAAAATCATCAGAAATTTCTCTAAAGTTTCCAGGCGTTCGGGCTTATAGTTTATCAGTTTCTTTGTTTTCATTTATTTTGATCATTGCTTCAAGGAAGAAGTCTGTAATCTCTGCATTTCCAGAGAAGCTATTCTGAACCCTTTTAATACAAGCAAATTTTATTATGTTTATGTCTACTTTTGCTATGTCTGAGTATTTTTTTAGTTAGGAATATAGTTTTGCTAGGAGAAATCATTGTTTGGTTGATAGGCAATAAGATTATGTAATGAGTAGTTTATAGGCTTACTTTCATATCAATACTTAATTCAAATTATAGGATAAATATGCTACTAATACACCACTTAGAGTAAGAGATCCAGAACTTGATAGTGAAAGTTTTACTATTTATAGTTTAGTAGGATTTGATTTCTTGAACTTAAAGCCTAGATTGATTGGTTGATCAGCCCATAGGTTCTCTTTCTGAAAGGATATATGTTAGAGTTAACTCGGATGCCAATTGAACTAGACTAGCTAAGACTGACCATAAGGATAGTTAGTTATTAGTGAAATCAACTATATAGCCTAAACTAGGAATTACATAATTATTACCCTGAATAATTCAAACTGTGACCCTCTGATGCATTATCTGGCTTCCTAACTCCTTTTAATATTGAATTTTCTCACGTTTATCTTGTCTTAGCATTTTCAGGCATTGATCGATCAACAGCATATTCTGCCATCGATCGAAAGGTGTTCCAAACGATCGATCAGTTCATACGACCGATCGATCGTTACCCGAAAACCCATTTCATTTTGCTACTTAGCTTGAGTGAAGTTGAAAGTGCTGACTCTGCTATCTGTGGATACGATCCCTAAGTACTACTGCGAGACCTGTGCGCTTGTAGAAACTATTTTGGGCAAAAACTAATCCCCATCAAGTTTTTTGGCGCCGTTGCCAGGGACCAACAATGACCACTAGCATAACAATCAAACTCCTGACTAAGCTTTTTCATTTATTTCAGTTTCAGTAATTTCGAATTCTGTTTTTATATCTTTGCATTTTTACCCACTTACTAAAACTATGGAACGTAGGAGGATCATTGGAAGCTACGATGGCCCAAGGAGGACATTCACGCAATACAGTGGCCCCTACGCTCAGTGGGAAATCTGTCACGACCATTTTGAGCCCACACCTGTAACTCCATCCTTTGTACTAAACCAGGTCAATAAGGAAAATTAGAGGAGATACTCGCCCCCTCACCCCTCTCATTCTGAAGGCATTGACAAAAGAATCAAGGACATGCTCGAGTACATTCTCGCGGAGAAGAAACGCCATCAAAAGGAGCTTGACCAGCGGTTGACCGACCTTAAAAACGATCTCAGCACAAAAGTGGGAGACTAGGCCACTAAGGTGCGGAACATGGACGATCAGATCACTCATCTTGAGAACATGGTCGTTGCCAACACTATGGACCTCCGAGAAAGGGGCAAGGACATCCATGCCATCAAATTTGCTGCAAAGGCAGATGTTGGAGCCCTGGAATACATGTTGGAAGCAACAAATGGTCGCATCAACATGTTAGATGAACAACTTGAGAACCTAGAGGCAAGGTCCAAATCTGTCAGCGAGGAGATCAAGGAAGGTATAGACGAAGGGCTAAAACCAGTCTACAACGAAATAATGAGCAATGTCAAAGCCATTGACACGCTAGAAGTGAAGCTCATTGAGACAAGGGACAAAATTCACAATAAGGGGGGACACTTGGACGGGGCGCTCAGAGAATGCAATTCAAGAGAAGACACATTTAGAGAAGTCCTAAATACCAATGTTTAAACTTTGGAAAGTTACGTGGGGTTATTCTCCAGAAATGATGTTCCAGCAGCTCTGTTACCCTTGACGGTCATGAAGACTGAAGAAGAGCCCGGAGACTCGAATCGATCGATCCTAAATGGTGCGATCCATCGATCACCAGAGGAGGAGCCTCAACCATCCGACCACCCACCGGAGAACTACAAAAATCTCCAAACCATGTCGAGCTAACCGACATTAAACAAAAACGCTGAGTGGGAGGCAACCCACTGATGTGTCTTAGATTAAGTTTAATTTTAATGCATTTGTTCGTGTCTCAGGAAATAGGATTCAACCACGAGGATGAAGAATCAATCGATCGCCTTAAACAGCAATCGATCGATCGTCTGCAGTTCACAAGCTCATTTTTTTTCCATGGAAAACCAGAGGCCACTGATTCAAAGCAACTGATGATCCAGGAGAATGCTGCATGCTCCAACACTAATCGAGAGAGAGTAAAAAATCAGGAGAATCACATTGTGATTCGATCGATTGATGGCTGCATCAATCGATGAAGACCCAAAGAGATGAACACTTCCTCATTTCAACACGGCATGTGATGATATATTGATGTCGTCCGGTAGAAATCCTATCCTATTTCTGTAAAGTCCTTTCAATTTCAATAAGACAAAGCAAGTCACTCGATACACTTGAGGACAATGAGGTAACCATTTTNTTCGAATAAGACAAAGAAGGTCATTCGATACACTTGAAGACAACGAGGTAACCATTTTCCATCTTTATTTCAATCCATTTCAATTCCCATTTTGCTCTCATAGCTTGTCAACATTGGGGACGAT
>OVAP01001997.1:7626-21162 GCA_900406295.1 Aurinia saxatilis | reverse complement strand
GTGATGGATAGTCTCGATCTTGTCTACTCTCGACTCTCCTCACTCTAATAGAAAGAAAGAAAGAAAAAAACAAAAAAAAAGAGGAAGGAGAGGAAGTTTAGGATGATCATCTTTTAAAAAGGAGCATTTTTAAAAGGGTTTTTGGAAGGGGGCAAAATAAAAAAGAGGTATGTTGGAAAGAGCATTTTTTAAAATTTCTCTAAATATAATAATAAATAACATATAATCGTTAAATGGTTATAAAAAACATATAAATAAAGTCATGTTATTTTGCTCTACAATTCTTTTCAACACAAATGTTGACATCTCCTCTTCCTTTTTTTGTTACAAATATTAACTGCGATTCCGAGCTCGATTTATCAATCTCCCACTGTGAGAGTCGCCTGTGTTTTATCAATCTCCCACTTTTGAGGATTTAGAGTTCGTTTAGGGAACCATGGTTTAGGGTTTAGAGTTTAGGGTTAAAACCTTATATGGTTAGGGTTTAGTGTTATTTTGATTTAAGATTTAAAGTTTTAGGGTTTAGATTTTAGTGATTTTTGAATAAAGATCTTTTTGGTGTTTAGGATTTTAGCGTTGAGGGTTAAAATCCAAAAAAACTTTATAAGACATTTTAAAAATATTTGGAATGGTAATTTACTTTAGAAAATGTAAGAAAAAAAAATATGGTCCTTTAGGATTTAGAGTTCGTTTAGGGTTTAGGGTTAAAACATTATATGATTAGGGTTTAATGTTACTTGGGTTTAAGATTTAAGGTTTTGGGTTAACTGCGATTCCGAGTTCGATTTATCAGTCTCCCACTGTGAGAGTCGCCAGAGTTTTATCAATCTCCCACTTTATAGGATTTAGAGTTCGTTTAGGGAACCATGGTTTAGGGTTAAAACCTTATATGGTTAGGGTTTAATGTTATTTTGGTTTAAGATTTAAGGTTTTAGAGTTTAGATTTTAGTGATTTTTTTAATAAAGATCTTTTTTGGTGTTTAGATTTTAGGGTTTAAGGTTTTAACCATAAACCCTAAAACCCGAAAAAAACAATATAAGACATTTAAAATATTTAAAATGATAATTTACTTTAGAAATGTATAAAGAAAAAGGTGGTCCTTTAGGATTTAGAGTTCGTTTAGGGTTTAGGGTTAAAACCTCATATGATTAGGGTTTAGTGTTACTTGATTTTAAGATTTAAGGTTTTGGGGTTTAGATTTTAGTGATTTTTAATAAAAATCTTTTTTGGTGTTTAGGATATAAGGGTTTAGGGTTTTAACCCTAAACGTTAGATCCTAAGCCCTAAAATCCCAAAAAACATTATAAGACATTTTACAAATATTTAAAATGGTAAATTACTTTAAATATATATTTTTTTAAAAGATGATGTCCCTTATCTCTGTGCTTCAGAGTTGTTTATTTGTTATCTTATTTTACATTATTAATTTTCACCACATCTTTCAAAATATTCAAGTTGTGTTTTCACACTGTTAAGAAACTCATGTATGTTGATTTCCCAAATAAATAAGAATGTGATTTGATATGGCAAGTGATTGATCGTATCACTTTTGTACCAAATGTGTGGACAAATTTACCATATAATAATATTGTTCAATATCATGAGAGGTCAAACGATTTTTAAAGAAATCCTAACAATTGATGAGAAGGTTTTTTTAATTTTTTTTAAAACGATTGTTATGCACTAAGTTTGGTTGAGTAACTTTTTGGGTTTGGTTTTTATGGTTTTATTTACATTGGTTTAGTTTAAGTTGAGTATTTGTCTAATGTTAAAATATTTTAAATTCAAGTAATTTCTTATGAGTGTATTTTAAATAATTATCCCGCGCTTTAGCGTGGGTACCACCTAGTCTTAAATATATTTGTGAGCGCAAAAATCCTAGGTGGCGATCTCACAATGATTTTACGGTTCTAAAGTTATGAATTATTTAGATTTTCCGCGCGGGAAATTATTGTGTTTATTAGTTAATTTCCGCGTAACATATGGTCGATGTAAAAAAAATAGTATTAACACTGTCCAACGTATGATAAATATAATAATAAATACTCCCTCTGTTTCAATATAATTGATCTGTATAATAAATTTCCTATGATATGAACTCTAAGTAATTAATCTATGAATGTAGCATTAAGATCATCTAAGAGAAGAGTTAATTAATGGTTCTTAAATTAAGAACAAGGCTAACAGAAATTCATCATAATCTAAGAACCCTAAACCTAACTAACAAACTACTCAGACATAGCAAAACAATTCATCATGCAATAATTAATTGAAAGCAATAATATAAATAAAAAGGGTTTAAGAAATCTTCTCCCAAAAACTCTCTTCAAAGTATATTAAAGCATGCGCCTAAACAATGAATTAAAAACAATATTTATAGGGACTAGGATGAATTTAGTATTAGGAAAAATAGGAAAATATGTTGATCGTCCGTAGGGTGTCGATCACACCTTTGCTAAATTTCCATTTTCTTCTTTATTTTCTTTTTTCGTTTCTTCAAGATTCTTCCATTTTTGTTCCATAATTCTTCTAGATTATTACAAATCTCCAAAACTCGCCCATTTACCTAAAATGATGACTTGGACTCTAATAATAATAATATAGACTCTAAAATATAAATAAGTACTCCCTCCGTTTTACAAAGAGTGTCATTTTAGAGTTTTTTTCTTGTTTCATAAAGAGTGTCGTTTTACATTTTCAATGCAATTTTTTTTATTAATTCTCTAATTTGACCTCAAGTTTAATGAAGAATATGAACAGTCAACTAACTTTTTAGGGGTATAATAGAATTTTTTGTATGTTTTCTTAATCCGTGTGAAAATGGCTAGAATGACACTCTTTGTGAAACAGAGGGAGTATATGTTTATTATTTTAAAACCCGGTAAAATATAGGATATATCATTTGGTAATTTTGGAAAAATACTCCATTTATGTGTGTAGTAACCCACCATGACTTTTGACTCTTTTTTTGTTCTCTCTAATGGTGTCTAAAATACTAAATCATTGATATCATTTGATAATTTTCAAAAAATATTTCATTTTGTGTGTATTAACTGTTAACCCACCAAATTGCTGATTTTTTTTTTTGTGATCTCTAACGGTATCTAAAATATTAAAGCATTGATATCATTTGGTAAGTTTAGAAAAATACTCCATTTATGTGTGTAGTAACCCACCAAATTGATGACTTTTGATGATTTTTTTGTGATCTTTAGTGCTGTCTAAAATACTAAAGTATTAATATCATTTGGTAATGTTGGAAAAGTACTCTATTTATGTGTGTATTAACCCACCAAATTAATGACTTTTGACGGGTTTTTTTTGTACGATCTCTAACGGTGTCTAAAATATTAAAGCATTGATATCATTTGGTAATTTTGTAAAATACTCTATTTTAGTGTGTATTAACCCACAAAATTGATGACTTTTGATGGGTTTTTTGTGAGAACTAACGGTGTCCAAAATTTTAAAGCATTGATATCATTAGGCAATTTTGGGAAATACTCCATTTATGTGTGTATTAACCCACTAAATTGATGACTTTTGTCTCTTTTTCTGTGATCTCTAAAGGTGTCCAAATATTAAAGTATTGATATCATTTGGTAAATTTGGAAAAATATCCCGTTTCCTTGTGTATTAACCCACCTAATTGACAATTTTTTGTCGTTTTACGTGATCTATAACGATGTCCAAAATATTAAAACATTGATATCATTTGATAATTTAATAAAACTATTTTTTTTTCGTGTGTATTGACCCATCAAATTAATGACTCTTGACGGTTTTTTTTTTTGTGATCTCTAATAGTGTAAAAAAATCTGTCAAATATTTCTGAATTTTTTGTAATATTTTTGTACTAGTAATTAAATAATAAATTGATATAATTAATATATATTTATTTATTTATTTTATTTTAAAGTATGGGGTTGTTACCCATAAACGTGCAGGCTTTACGCACTAAAACTGGCAGTAAGAGCATGTCCAATGGTGAGTTTTAGGAGGAGTTCTTATTTTTTTTTGTATTAAAAATAAATCAAAATTGTTATTTCAGAAATTAAAAGCAAGGGAGAGTCTCTTATTTAAGAGTTGTTGGGAGGGGTTTAGAACCTCAAATTTATTTTATTAGTAAATTTAATAATTAAAAATAGATAGTAACTCCTACCATTGGACATGCTCTAAGAACCCACGGGTTTTGGAGGCCTATGACGGTTTAGAGAGAGAGAAAGGGTTTAGGGTTTACGCACTAAAACTCTCTTCCGAGTGTTATTTTCCAATCCAATCTCTTCAAGTTTCCTTCGAATCTCTCTTTCTTATTCCCTTCCAAAATCGCTGAAACATGTCGGCATCCGAGCAGAAGTTGTATCGCAAGCCGGCCAGGAAATTCATTGCTGGTGATTACATCGTCCTCGATGGCCGTCCCTGCGCGGTCTGATTTTTCAAATTTTATATCTGTTTTTTATTTCATCTTTTATATACAACATAAGCTCTTTTTTATGTTAATTTCGGTTGCCTTAGATTGCTGAAGATGTGGTCACTCTTCCGCTTCCGGCCATTTATACTTTGTCTGCCGGGATCTCTTCGCTCCTAATATCTGGGTTCGACGTCATAGTTGCCCTGACACCCTTTTTGAGGTAACTCACAAGCTATCTCTATATTCAACTTCCCAGATTGATTGTTTGTTTCTTTTGTCAGGTTCCACATGTTCGCCTGGCTGGCTACGAGGTTATTGCTATCTCTGACGATGAAGATTATGTATGTCTTCTTCATACTCACAGCCCAAGCTTTGTGTTTTCCTTTTATTAACTTTCTTGGTTCGCAATATTATAGTGACGCCACTAATCACTAGGTCACTTTTTCCGTCCCCTATGAGGCCATGAAGTATATGGTTATTTCCTTGTCTTTTCTTTCATACACACAACAAATGACTTGTTTTCATACTGAAAACCTTTTTTCTTTTTGGGTTGAAACTGCGCAGATTACGTCAAGCTTCTCCTACGGGCGGCTGAGAGTTTTTGTCACACTTCAGTCTGCAATGGGGCAGTCGCATATCATTGGCCTTTCATGCATCCACAAAACCCCACAAAATATATCAAAGGATTCAGAGAAAGAAGCAGCTCAGCCTGAAAACGACACTACTTTGACAAATGGGCATAAGATGGACCAAGTCCAAGGAGTGAAACCCAGCACAATTCCCACATCATTCACACAACTGTCTCCTTCTCCTATTAAGCTCTCGAATCGTTTTGATTCTTTCATGACAACCTGATGATGACCCTTATCATTTATGCTTTGTGTTTGAGGCGTTGATTCTCTCATCACAAACCCGATTCAGATCCGGATCAATTTTATTCGGCCATTTTTTTTGTTTTGAGTTATACCTATCAAAGCCATTGGAACAAATTTTGTAATGTTAGGCAATACAAATTGAGGGAGAAAAATATATTATGATCAAACGTATAACTAAAGGTTGAAACCTGAAAAATTAAGACAAAAAGACCCAAGAGTTTAGTTTTCTTCCAATTTGGTCTCCCCACTGTTGTTATTTTTTTTAATCATCTCTTACAAAACAGTCTTTAATAAAAAGCTTGATAATCCTTTGGCTAATAAATTAGATCAATATCCAAAGCATATACTAAGGGGGTTTATTGGATTAGTGATTTGTAATGATTTGAGTATTAATGTGTTTTTAGATGATTTTGAATAATTATTATGAAATCATCTCAAATCCCACATAAAACCCTGTGATTTGAGTGTTTGTATATTTTAACTAAGCAAATCCTCTTAAATCCTCCAAAATTGTTTTAATATGTTTTAAAAGCAAAATCTCAGTTCTCCCATAAAGTGAGATTTGAAAGAGTTTTTATAAATCATTAATCTAATAACCTTGGAATTCAGATCATTGTAACAAATGTAAGATCCAATAAGACAGAATTTCAAATCATTTTATAGAATAGTCAATTCAATAAGATGAGATTTGGAAAAGAATTAAAATAATTACAAATCCAATAAGCCCTCCTAAAACAAAATGAGGTTTCACGTTTACAAATAAAGTTTTAACCTTAACTAATGTCCTTCACTCTTGTTGCTACTTTAACCCTTGCTGTCTTTGGTACCTTCTAGCTCGTTCTCCATCTGATCAATAAGACAATAACAAAGTCATAAGCACATTAACATATATTTATAGAGTTCAAAGTCTCTTATATTGGTAAAGCATATAAAAGAAGCATTTTTTTTTTCATTAAGAAAATTGACTAAGCCAAAAATGCACACAAGTTTGGTAAACTTTATGAGAAATTGGACCTTTCAAACATTCATCTAACACTACAACTCAGTCTCTATAATCCCCAATTCTTTTATCACAAATCCCTAGAAGTCGAAAACCAATTGAATTTAAAGTAACGTACATGTATGTGCAGATGAAAAAGATGAAAACATATTACTCAAACACTAACTAAATATGTGTCCATTTATCCAGATCGAGGGTAAAACAATAAATTTACGCTAGTTCAAATATATGCTTTCTAATTAGATACTACAAAAGAAAACAAAATGATGTCTGGTGTAGGAATCAAAAGGAGTGATCATACCTCGAATACAAGTCAAATCAAACCGAGATGACTAAACAATGCACGAGACGACATTGCTGGGGGACGCTATACACAACATTAAGCCACTCAACATTTCCCCAAATCTCATCTCCACCACGCTTTTCAACAGAGATTTCTGCACACCAAATCTCAACCATATCATTCTTCTTCCTATACATTTCCCACATAACATAGACTTTCTCACCACAGCTAGCTACTTTAGTCGTAGTGTCATACGAACCACCATGCCTCTTGTACCTGTTTCCTAATGATTCTAACCCTTTCACTTGTTTGCTATCACCACTGTTTAAGTCTCTCCACATCAAATTATACGTACGACCATGCTTCTCAAAGGAATACGATGCATTATCAAACGTAGCATTCTCCTTTTCCCATTTACATTGCTTTGGATCATAACTTGTATATAGTGTGTTCCTATAACCAAGGTGAATCTTTCCTTCGAACCCTATGATTTTGTCGATGCTATGGTGAAGTGTATCACCTGGAACAGGGAGGCATTCCCAAGTCTGAGTGTTGATATCGAATACCTCACCAAATGATAATTCGGCCACCCCTCCTCCAATTATGTAAATTTTTCCATCGTATACGCCTGAGACAGGGTTTTCCCGGGGTACATTCATGCTAGGAGCATCACGCCAAGTGTGACCGCGACAATCGAGCACTCGCACGGAGGAAGACCGTCTTCTGTAGCCGCCGCATGTGTAAATTTCAGAACCAACAACGGTAGGATTCGCCGCAATATCAAAATTGGGTGAAGGAATTGTAACCAACAATTGTCCAATAGTCGTCGTCTTCTCCTTCTTGATTAAGTTTCGATTAGGGTTGACCCATAGTTTAAGCAACTGAAGAGTTCCAGGGAGATTGTAATCATATAGACAGACATAGAGACACTTCTCGGTGATTCCAAGGCGAGATCGGACTTCATAGAGATCCGTCGAAGAAAGAAACGATCGGAAGTATTTTGAAACGGTCAAGAGTTTTGGGTGAGACGACCACGGGGTTCGAGCTAGACAGTTCTCTGTGATTTCCTCTGGAAGTGAAAAAAATGACGGAGGAGGTAGTGGTAGTGGAGACGACGAACTCTTCTTTCTCTTCTTCTCCAGTGGTTCTACTCCCTGGTTCATAGCCTAATTCCGAAATACCATCATTACAATATTTATTTTAGTAATTGCATACAAATCCCTTAGACCATCTGTGGTGGTCTCTCACCATTAAAATAAATTAAAAAAAATAATTAAAAAATTGCTCAGAATCGATTCTGAGATGAGAGACTATAAGAACTCCTGAAAAATCTTTCTCATATTGATGAGAAACTTAGAAGTCTCTCACCAAAGAACAACAAAATGCATACATGGTTTTCAAACTAAATCATATCTAAAAATAATAATGTTATATTAATGAGAGACTCAATGAGTATCTAACCAATGTGAATGCTCTTAATGCAAATATATATTTTAAAGAGACGCATTATCGAAGACCATCTCCATTGGATCCAAATGGAAGGTGTCTTTACAAAATGTATATATCTAAAATAATAATTAAAAATGAAAAAGTGAAAGAAGAAGGTATGTGTAGAGACATTAAAGACACTCAATTAGTGCAATGTCTCCATGTGCTCCATTTTCATTGGTTCAATTTTCATTTTAAATTAAATTTTAATTATTTAACTAAATTAAAACTAAAAATGATATTATATTTGTCTATATCCTCATACAAATGAAGATGTTCTAATGCTTCACCAAAACCCACTATTTTATATCAAAATATCTTTTTTATATATTGGTCGGAAACATCATAATATCTAGATCTGCTTTTATATGTAGTTTTGTAAAAAAACTAAAAAAATCTAGAATATTTTTATATCATATAATATGAAAAACTAGTTCAAAAGATCAAAAAAATGGAGCACTTGTATAGAAATTGGAGTCAATGTGCGATATCCATAATAATATTTTAAAAGATGTTCAAGAAAAAAATTTGAAAAAAAAATCAAATGGTTTTTATCATTGATAATATTTTATTTATTTGATTACTTTTCATAGTTTTATATTATGATACAACTGTTTAAGCTATTTTGAATAGATCTGGGTGCTTTTACAGTTTTTGTAGATCAAGATTTGGGTGGTAGTCGTTTACATCCAGATCTAGATCTACACCTATTCCAAATAACTAAGAATTCAAATAAAAAACAAAAGAATACTAAAAACAGAACTAGTATTATGAGTACAAACGTTTATTCTAATATTTGAGTTGTGGACATGAAATCGAAGAAAGAATCAAAAAAATTTGAGAAAAACTATACAAAACGTACCTTTTGTGAATGTTTGGTTGAATTCAAGATCCTTTCTTTGATGTAGTCAAAGTTTAATACGGAAAGATATAACTAAAAAAAATCTTGGTGCGGCGGAAGTGAAAAGGAGAGAAATGTTGAGAGTTGAAGAACTTATATAGACCAAAAGTAACCTAGTTTGAGAATGAACTAAAACACATAACGGGACGTCGTTTGATTATTTGGTTTACTGGATTTTTTAGCTTTAATGCTAATCCTAAACATATGTTATTTAAATTTTTCAGTATGAAAAGAAAACCCAATTTTTCTCTAAAAAAAACTAAGAAGATAAGGAAGAATAAAATCTCAGACTAAGAAAAAGCTAAGACATGGAAGAATTTGTATCACATTCATGCTAGGAGCACCACGCCAAGTGTGACTACGACAATTGAAGACGTGCACGGAGGAAGACCATTCTTTGTAACCGCCGAATATTTATATTTCAGAACCAGCAGCGGCATAATTTGCTACCATATCAAAAATGGAAGAAGGAATCGTTACGAACAATTGTCCAAAGTGTTCGTCTTCTTCTTCTTGATTAAGGTTTGATTAGGGTTGATTCAGAGTAAAATTAGGGGAAGATTATCAACTAAAAGTTATTTTTATAGTAATTCCTTATAGATTTTTGCCCCATTCTAACATTTTTTTTTCTAGTGTTTTTCCAGTCTTCTAGTGTCATTTAGAGTCTTATCAGGTGAATAACACGTTTGGATGGAGTATAGGTAAAAAGAAAGCAAACAAGTGAAATTACAATGCAGAACCAGTCCAAAGTTCCTTAAAGATCGTGTCAGACAAAAATCTTCCCGTAGGAATTTCAATCTCAAATTTTGACACGACATAGGACATTGAATTATCTTCACTTTGGCGGTGGTTCCGAGTCATTCTGATTAGCGGTTGAGAAGATATGACTATTTTATTGAAGACGTCTCAGTCCAGCTTCAGAACGAACATGCAGAACGATCGATTCCGTGTCTGCGAATCACTTTTGGAAATATTATTCTACGTGTTTTTGGTTCCTATAAATACTCCTCTCTTACCTCAGACGAAAACCTATCCCCTTTTTACAAATTCTGAGCCTCCTTTGAGTCTATAAACACTTGTTCTTCATTCTCTGTTGATTCTTCATTGTTTTCTTTAGTTTATGAGATTTCTTTTATTGTTGCTTTGCTCTGGATTGGGATTCATCTTGTCATCCTTTGTGAAGAAATTTTTCTGAACCTTATCTCTGTGATTTATCAACTCAATACAGCATTATTCATTTTATGATGTTCTTCTTTATGTCTTTGATTTTCCTTTGTGTTAGTTTCAACATGCGTAAGTAGTTCTTTAGTTAGATCTAGGGGAATCATGGTTTGCTAGGCTTGATACTGGATGCACATAGGTTAGTCATTGGAATCCTCCTCCTAGTGTTGTCATATTGTTTAAGCTTGATTGTACACCTAGTTTATGATTATAGATTGAATCTATTCACGAAAGTGTAGTACATTAGCTAGAATACACACTAGCAGAGCAAATTGTCCTTAGCCAACAAAAGTTGATGCTAAAGCAATTTGTGAACATATCAAACCAGTACTTTATTGCTATCCTACAATCCCTAAGTTCAAATGACAATTTAGATATCTAGGTTGCTAGGAAAAGTAATTGATGCCACGGAAGTGGATCAATTCTAGTTATATGTTTGAATTGAGGCTGAGCTTAATCATAACCTGGCTAGTCGACTCTTCATCTCCAAAGTCTTCACCAAACCTTACGTGAAAATAATATTGATTATACCACAACCATAATATCAACCTATATATGGTTGTAGTTTGACCCTTAGCTATACTACAACATCATTGTTAATAGATAGTTTCAAGGAAATTGTCTTGATATAGGTTTTTTAGCCTTATCAATTTCAAAACAATCCCTTAATGAAAATGCGGTTTAGCATGACAAAAATGAAATTGTAATCGCAATTCAAACCATAACCGTACCGTTTCATGACGTAACCAGACCGTAACCGTGCAAATGGTTAGAAACCGTGATCGCTAACCATTAAAATGTATCAGATATGATTGATAAAAATGCTATCGTAATCGTTAATTCGCCGCAACCGTATTAAAACAATCAGTTAACTATAAGGTTTAAACCGTAAAATTCTGAGCAGAACCATTTTAAAATACAATAAAATATACCAATTTTTTCCTAATTAATTCTATAACACCATAAAATCAATGTATGATATTAATTATGTAAGCTATAATTTATATTTTAACTATATATATTTAAATTTAGAACAATAATTTGATCAAATTAGAAAAAGGAAAAAGGTTGTATCTTCCAAATGATTTTATAGTTGTGAAATAGTATTAAAAAATAACAATAATCAAGACGTATGAATATTATTTTCACGTAAATTTGAAAAATGTTTGAAAAGTTAAAAATATATATTCACCTAATGACCATAAAAAATGTGTTGGAGGAAAACAAAAATATTAAACCCCTTATATATAAAAGAGTTGTTCTCTTTTCTTAGATATGCCACATGAATTAAAAATTCAACCGATCGTAGGTCACACCATCATTGATTAAAAAAAACAAAAAGTCCACGTTTTTATTTTTATTTTTATTTTGCGCATCCATTCCATGCCTTCCATTCAAAAGAGTGAATCGCAAAATTGTAGTGAGCAAATCAACAGGACAAAGGTGCTACATGTGGAATATAGGCATACCTCGCAACTTTCCCCTACACTCTAGGCGTTAGTCGACTCTTCATCTCCAAAGTCTTCACCAAACCTTGGAGGGCTGCATCAACGTCTTCGCTCTTCAATAGAGCCTCTGCTACTTGAGCAGGCATTACAACTTGTCCATCAATCAAATGCTTGATGTCCGGGTAGAGACTGTGTGGCTCACCATTGTCATGAGAAAGACCTAAGTAGTTAGACGCCAAAGTTTTGAATCCCTCAAAACAGCAACGTCCCATATAAATTTTCATATCCATACGACGTAGCAATGTTGGGTCAAGTCTCTCCATGTCTTTTGTGGTGAAGATTACAATGCGTGCTTCTCCATACGACCAATATCCAGCGATGGAACTTAGTAGTTGCGATAATATCAGCAATCCCTCAGCAGAGCAGTCTATATCCTCTACGAGGAGAATTGCGCTGTCCTTGACTTGTAGAGTTAGTCTACTTGGATTGAAGTCACTTTTCACCACAGCAGAGAGATTTAGGTCATAGACATCGAAATTGAGATAATCAGCCATAGCTGCCACAAGACTAGTCTTTCCAGTCCCGGGTGGGCCGTGCAGCAAGTAATTTCTCGTCCAATTTCGCCCTACTTTTTTGTAAAATTCTTTCCTTCTGATGAACCAATCAAGGTCGTCAATGAGGCCACGTTTGAGCTCCTCCTTCATAGCAATCTTATCAAAGGTTGAAGGGGTCTCGAGTCTCTTTGTTTCCCAAGTGTCAGAAGAGTGAAAGTATGTGTGCATCTCGAGGATTCTCTTCTTGCTCTTAATCGTCTCCTCCACGAAAGGTAGGTAAGAGTTAAAGACTAAGTCTCTGTGTTTTTTGTGGAATCTCAGCTCGAAGCTTTCCTTAGTGATGTTTCCAATATTTTTATTAACGAAAATCCTCCACTTGAGCTCGACCCCTTGGTACCGATCGGCAACCTCGCAATCCCTCACGTGTACTTTGTTGGAGTCAAGGTTGATTTTGTTGAAAAGATAAACCTTAGTAGCGTCATAGAGCACGTTGAACCTCCCAATATCGTTCGAGTCTTCGATGAGAACAGAGAGATGATGTTGATCCAAATTTGTATCGTGGTGATGAGGATTAGACAAGGAAGGAGAGCCCACAAGAAACCGGAGATAGGAGATAATCAAGTTTTGTATTGGACGAGTTATTACTTGAACCATTGATTTTATTAGTTTGATCATCATGATGAATCACCGCAGCCGCCAGCGGGAGAGGAGATCTATAATAAAGTCACAAAAAGTCCACCCTAGCATCTCTGTTTTCTCAGTATATAAATTGAGCTAAATATAAAATTTTAAGGAAAATTAGGTTTATATTGGTTTTTTTATGTTAAAAGTAGGTGAGACAAAAATATTTAGTTTTATATTTTTAAAAATAGATAATTATATCATTGCCATATTTTTTTTGGAATAATTTTGCTTTTATATAAGGGTATATGAATAATTTTGCTTTTTGATTTTAATATGAAAACAAATTTTTTTGTAAAAACTAATTATTAACCACAAAATAGTATATAATGCAATTTCCCAAATTGTAAAGGCCCAAAATTTAAAGCATTACAATAGCTTTTTGATGATGACGACTTCGTGTCGGATTCCGACTCGGCTGACTTCGAATTTGCCGCATTGCCACTACTTTGGCCGGAGAAGAAACGGCGACGCCTCCTCGATTCAGGGAAATCAATTATCAGATTACGGGATGGAGAGACACAACAAAAAGTCTAAAACAAAGATGTGCCATTAAAAAAAATTGACACGTATCGTTTCTCTGCATACAACCGACTCTAACGAAAATTTGATTATAAAACAAAATTATTTCTTTTAATGCGAATTCCGTAATTTACTTTTTTTTTTTTTTTTT
>OVAP01001996.1:0-21163 GCA_900406295.1 Aurinia saxatilis | reverse complement strand
TGGTCATGTATTGGTCACACCGTGACAATAATTTGACCAAAACGTTTGTTACGTATTTGTCACCCGTGACCATAATGTGACCAAAATATACTACTGATAATTTGTCTGACATCTGTATCCATTTTTAACAAAGTAATTGTCTCTATTTGTCTCTAAATATTACAAAACATTTGAAACTAATTTTGTCGCAAATTCTCGCGGTTTCGGCGACTAAAATTTTTGTGGCTATATTTCCACAAATTGCTACAAAAACGGATTAGATTCAAACACATTATCACAGATTCAAAATAGTCGCAATTTGTAGCAAATGCAAAATTAGCTACAAACTTATTAACATTGCTACCAAAATTGTAGTGGCTATAACTGATCATTCTTGTAGTGAATTTTATTCAAACTTCGCATTTTTTTGGGGTCAATTAATTATATTTCAGTTATAAAAAAGGTCAAATTTGTGTGATAGCCAAAATGAGTGTAAAATATTAGCTCAATAGCCATGTAATGATTCAAATTTGTTGAGTAACAAAAAAATGTTTCAGAATTACATGTTTCTCCTTGTTGTTGTGATGTTGTTTTTACGTTAATAAAAAAATATATATATAAAAACCACATTATCACTCATTATATATTTTTTTAACAACCACAGTTTTTACCCTATTCTATTTTATACATTGATTTAATTTTTGATTATCAGTTGATTAAATTTTATAAACTTGATATAAAAAACATATATATTGTTTACACATCTAACATTGTTTAAATTTTTAAAAACTGAATTAAATTGTTGATGAGATCGAAAGAGAGAATGAGTTGTTGATGGTGAGATTACTTTAGCAAGAGACATATATTTATACATCTCAGATACGTCGGTTGTATACCCGATTTTCTTTTTTTCATATAAGATTTACTTTTTTTCTTTTTCTGGGGTCAAATTGGATTCTTTTTTTTTTTGTTCTGTTTACTTCGCATTTTTGTTGGTCAACATTTAACTTAGTTATATTACAATTAAAGAAAAAAAAATATAATATTTAAATTTACATGTTAGTTTTTTAGAATGGATGTTGCAATATTTTTATACAAAATTATTATTTTTGTTCTATAGACCATTAGATTTAAAAAAATTAGCAAAGAAAAAACAAACAAAAACAAGTAAAACGCTGAACTAGTAATTTTAAAGACTTTTTTTTGTTAATAATATGAACTCTTGATTTGTTTTGTAAATTTTTTAATGATATAAAATAAATATAAAATTTGGATTTTGACACCATAATTAGCTATGTCCCAAAACAAAAGATTAATATACAAAACGTATATGATGAAGTTGGACAAATCAAATCTACTGATTACTTACAATTAATCAAAGTTGAACTAGCTACGCTTTGTTTGTTGTTGCTTAACATGCATGTCATATCACATCACAAGAAGAAAACCAAGAAGCATCACTGGCGAAGTCATGATAAGGCTCAGTGGTCTGAGACTGCTGAAGCATCGTGTTGGTGAACATCTTTCTAAAGATACTTTGTGGGTCATGTTTTGAGATTTTTTACTTGTTTATGTCATCGTTGATGTTACATAAAAAGAGGATGTGTGGCTCTCTTAATTTTTTACCAAATTCTCTCAATTAGTTATGGAGGATGATTAAACATAAAAATGTGAAATGAAAATGAAACAAAGAAGTCAATAACAGGAAGAAGAGCCGATGCATAAAAGAGTATTCAGGTCCTAAAACAAAAAAGCATGTTTCAACTGCAAAGGAGACACATAACCGAGACAAAAGAAATCATCCTCCAAAAGCTTAGTAAACTACTACTTCGTTGCATAAAACCTTCTTAATCTGAAAAACCTATTACTAATATATGTGATCCGATCTTCCTTGGCCATTAATAGCTAAAGCAAAACATACGCCAACGCTTGTCATCTCTCAGCGAATTTCATTCAGAGAAAGTGAGGACCGATGAGCTTTGCAATCTCCAGGAATCCAACACGGTCTTTGTTTGCAAAGATCTTCTTCAGCTTCTCGTCGCAGATGATTACCTTCTTGTCCTGTGGATCCTGGAGAGAACAAACAGCAGTACTCATTTTAGTAACAAATTTCACAACAGTAAAACCTATTCATTTTGTTGAAAATGTTATCACTATATGGCTAGTAATACTTGAGAGTTGAGACCCCAAGACCAATAGCCTCTTAAAGTGAGCTAAAAGGAAACCCCAAAATCACCAAGCCTACATTTGTTTCAATTAGACAAAGCTCAAAGAGAAACTAGACAGGTAAAAAAATGACCCCAAATGCATATAAGTAACATACAATGATCACAGAACATCTAAAATCCTTACCAAAACATCTCAACCCAAGAATCAAAAGGGATTGTTCATATCTTGCCTCAAGACACAATTGAAATTTGAAACCAATAGTCAGTCAATGACAAGACAAAACCCCCAAATCCAAGCCCACAAGCCATTGAAATCCTTTGAAAACAGAACCTAATCACTGTTTCAAATTTCTCAACTAAACAGTAAAGACCTCCACAAAAATCAACTCAAATGTGCAGAGCAAGACCACAAGAACAAACCTCATCCAGTTCTGTCTCTCTGAATCCATAAATCAATTACAAAAGTCAAAAGTTTAAATTTTTATTACCAGAAACCCCAAAACACAACCACAAACCAAAACCCTAACATCTACAGAGACAAATCCAACAAACCAAAATTAGAGGGGGCAAGCTTCAAAATCAAAAGGTGAAACATTTCAGAGAAGACAAGAGAAAGTGAGAAAAAGTATACACATACTTGAAGGTCGTGTTCTTTGATGTAAGCCCAAATACGCTTAAGAGCCTGAGTACGAGGAATCACCGACTCGCCGACAACGTCCTGCATCTCAGGGGACACTGGTCTTGGCTTCATGATACCACGTGGCTCCCGAGTCTTGGTCGTCGCCGGCTCTGAGGAAGCCGTCGCAGAGGTCACCGCTCGAACCGCACGCAGGTTAACCGGATGAAGACGGAGAGACGAAGGAGAAGACACCGAGCCATGAAACGGCGCCGTTTTGACACAGAGGAAGGTGGAAGAGAAGGTTCCAGAAGAAAGTAGAGCCATTTTTCGTCGTCGTTGTTGTGTCTGTGTGTGGAGGAAGACAGAGAGGTTTTGTGTTATCCTTATAGAGAGAGACGACTGACACAAGAGGGCACATTCGACCTAAAACTATGGTCTACATTAAAAAAATCAAAATTTTATATATTTTTGTTCTTCTACATCCTTTGAATTTATACTTTATAATAAGGATTCGTATATCTCTACTAGTATAATACAACATGACATTTACCAAAAATCATACAGTTTCTAGTAGATTTAACAAAACATATAAAGGAACCAAGGAAGTCTCCTTTGGTTTTCTTTAGCCTCCCATGCTATTCGAGGGAATGCAACGAGGACCATCAGATTCTTCTTCTATACAATCTCTTGATGCTAACAAATTCACCTGCAATAACCAACATTTTGCCATGTTTACTTATCGGGGTACTTTCTTCGATCAAACACAATATATTGGATATGTTTTGAGATGTACCTTGACTATTTCAGACACTGAGCTTGGTCGTGTGTACGCAGCCAAAACACTCATGTTAAAATCCTGCAAGAGATAAAACCATACACAAAGTCTTGATATGCCACAACGAAAACAAATCTTATAAATAGAAATTTGATAAGTTTACCCTGAAAGGGTCACCGCGAAGAGATTGAACAAACATCATGGAGAAGTCTGAGCCGCTTCCCTGCAAAGCCAAACCGAATTCACATAGTAAGGTCATATGCTTTCTACAAATAGCAGTTCGCATTCATACTTTTATTTCACTCTATTTAGTACCTCTAAAGTTACATCCCTGAGGCGTCTTCCTGTTTGAGCACAACAGACACGGATCATATTCTCATCGCAGCTTCCACTGATGATGTAGTCATTACCATTCATGTAGTATGATCGTGTAAAGTTCATAGAGCTTCCTGTTGGAACTATCTCAAAGTTCAGATGAAGTCTTCCATCGACTGTCAAAAGCTGCTTCACCTGACAAAATGTTCAATGGATTGCTAAAAATCAGTAGATGAATGCCAAATATATCGAAAAAGCGAATCTGATGCTTTTCTTCTTCTTTTATATGCAAAAAAAAAAAAAAACTAAATGGTCCATGAGAATACCTCATTGTCCACGGCTGAGGTTAGAAGATACCGATCATCTGGAGAAAAGCAGACCATCACGTTTCCTTTGGTACTAGAAGCAGTGTAGCATGGTTGAGATGGTTCTTGTCTCAAATCCCACAGCTTAACATCTTTATCAAAAGAAGAAGTCGCAAAAAGAGACGGGGAATGGTTCGAAAATTTCACCACATTAATGTGCTCTTGATGCATGTTAGCGAAAACCTGTAGGCGTGTTCCACTACCAATGTCATACAAAGCCACATCCCTTGAGTATCCGCTAGCAAGAAATAATTTGTCCGTCGAATTAACATGAACCGAGGTTAATTGGTCAAACTCATCAAAAGTTACAGAACCAGAAGTTCCGTGACTGCTAGTAGTAACCGTGGATGATGCTTTCTGGATATCATACAACTTCAGTGAGCCGTTGGCTGAGCCAGCTATAACCTGAAAGAAATAAAACTTTGAAATGAACTGGCTAGGTAACAACTAACATAATGGAAAGAAATAAATGCAGGTTAGAAAACTAATCTTACCATAGATGGATACATCTTGAGCCAACAAAGTCCCAAAATACTACTTAGAGCTCCATTAGATGGGATGTAACGGACAATTTTCCCGCTTTCGTGATTGAGAACAACCACCTCGCCATCCAAAGTTCCAAATACCATTAGACTAGGATCCAAAGGATGGTATTCAAACTGCCTTGGACTTAATCTCCTGTTTACATCATCCTGATGAGCCCTACTACCCGAAAAAGGAAGTGAATGCAAAAGAGGCCAAGCAGACGATCCCATCCTAGATGCACAAAGAGACCTTTTATAGAAATTCTGAGATCTCCCTTTGCAAGATCTCGTTTCACGGTTATCAAGGACTCTAACTACACTTTCCTTCCTCTTTCTTCTGTATGGTAGGTGCTCAAAATTTTCGGAGTAGGTTTCAACGGCCCTGTCTCTATCACTCTTTCTGATAGGCAAGTTGTCTAACACTTTTAGTTTGGGTAGAGAGTTTATCATGTACATCCTATAATGCTTTTCTAAGCATATTGGTGATGCTTTAGAGGATATATATTTCAACCCAACATTCCCAAATTGTCTTGTGAATGAACTAGCAGGTGAAACTTCGTCAGGTTGGTACGGCAGCTTCCCTTTCCTAATCTGCAAAAATGGTACAAAGAAGCTTTTAAAATCCCAGTGTTTTGTCACATCAGTTCAATTACAAACAAGATGATGTATTGTGTTTTTTACCTTTTCCCTCTTGGATACTTCTCCATTCAACTCTGAAGACTCAGAGAGACGTAAATCCAAATCATCTTGCTCAGGAATTTTATAAGAGAAATCCATGCAATGAAGAGACTCTTCAACAGGTAAATTAGGATCCATCGGTTCTACAATACCTGAAAAATCTGTTCCCACGAGAGTGTTTGGGTCATTAAATGTCATTTCATCACCCCGAGTAGAAGATGACGACGATGACTGTGACTTAAGTGGGCTGGAATCACTGCAACAAATCCAAATTTGGAACCGGAGCTCCTTAAGAGAAGGTAGTTTCGAGAGAGCAGCAGCTGCTGTCCAAAGATCCGACACCAGGGTGTCACACATCGAAAGATACGTCAATTTGGGCATGCTAGAAAAACAACCTTCCTCAAAACCAAGGAAACGGTTGTTATCAAGTATAAGGGTATGCAGCTGCGCAAACTCTCCTACGATATTAAGCTTATGGGAGTGAAAACACTTCACATTTAAAACTTGGCAGCTCAAACCTTGAAAGAAAACGTCCCTGAAAATATAAAATTCAACCACCAAAAATGAAAATCGGAAAGCGGAAAGTTTAGGAAAAACAAAGCCAAAAAGTACAAAGAGGCTTACTTACCGCCAGAAGTTCTTCCCGAAAGAATCATGTAGATGAACAACTCGTAGCTTTTCATTGACCGAGCGCATTAAGGAAAACGCGTAATGATCTTCCAAAGAACACAATGATCTCACAAAGAGATCAATTCCTTCTACCTCAGATCTGTTGATCTCATTGCATAACTCGAGAAGTGGGTGAAAATCATCATACTTAACTCTATCCACCAAAAGGTTCATAATGCATGGTTGATTCCTTGTCTTTTTAACCTCAGCCTAAAAAGAATCCATTCCATCCGGTTCAATTGTAGATTTAACTCAGCATACCATTCAAATAAAGCTTAAACAGAAGCAAACCTCAAAGAAGGCAGATAAAATGGCAGTGTTAGGCAGGACTCCATGCTTCTTGCATAATCCGACATACCTAAAACCAAAACCAAAACCAAAGATGAATCAAAGCTCATTAACATGCATACTAGTAGAGTAATTACTTTTAACACATTATAGCTTATCAAGAGATCTGATCCAAGGTTAACAAAACTAGCCAGAATTTAACAAATTAATCCTACACATAACTAAGAATTAACAAAGAATCCTTTTTTTGATCCTTATAGCAAAAAAAAAAAAAAAACTACAGAACAGAATAAAAAACCAACCTTTAATCAAAACGAAGAATCACAAATTCAGACAAAATCCTCAGGAACAACAATACCAACAAATCAAAACACAATCCACACCTTAATTTCATTCTTCCAAACCCAGAAACAAAGAAAAAGGAAGAACCAATCATTTTTCAGAAAAAAAAAAAGTTAACAAAGTTTCCGACAAAACCGACAAAACCCAAAAAGCGTACGATCACATCTCGAGTTCTTGTCTTAATTAAAAAAAAACTACATACCAAAAAAAAAAAAAAAAAAAACTCACTTCTCTTCGAGGGTGGCTATATCAGTAACCATAGCCATCCAAGACCAAATCAATTTCTTCAGATTAGAACTCCCGATTACAAATTTTGTTTTCTTCGATGTTTATCAGGAAACTTTTGTACAAGACAGTTTTTTGAGCATTTCAAAGACTTTAACACCTAAAAACTTGCCACCTGTCTTATAAGCTTTTTCACATTTTAGCCTTTTTAAATTAAAAAATTATGAGTGTGTGAGTAATGCACCTTAAATTAAATTATACCAAAATTAGGTCTAGATTTTAAATTAAAGAAACTTAAAAGGTCTTAATTCTATCAGATTCACACTGACACACACATGCGTAAGGACTTTTTCATATAAATAAAGTACAGTCAAATTCTTAAAATTCAATTTTGTACCAATGTTGACACGTATGTATGTTTGAGGCCCATTAAGATTTCAAATATGAGCCCATATTGATTTTATACTAGCCCAAAGCTATTGTTTGGTAGTGAAGTAAGAGTCAAAACCCTAATGTTTTTGTTCTCTGTAGTCCAGAGAGATCCAACAATGTCGTCGTCTCCAGAAAAGAAGAAGAATCCTTCACTTCCTGAGGAATTAATATTGAGTATCTTAGCACGTGCCTCTTGATTGTACTATCCTCTTCTCTCGTTAGTCTCCAAGAGCTTTAGATCACTCATTACTTCAAATGAGATTTACGAGAGACGATCCTCTTTAGGCCGGACCGAGAGTTGTCTCTATGTCTGCGTAAGAGATGACTCTGGTTATCCTGTCCATCAATATCGCGTGTTCACTCTCTACCGTAAACCTAACCAAACCCTAAATAATAATGACACTAGTGATGAGAGGAAGAAATCAGAAGGTTATGTTTTGGCTGAAATCTCAACAACTTCATATGCTCACCGGTCTGTTCTCGTGGCGATTGGTTCTGATCTCTATTACATTGGCGGAACACGCTCGTCTATCTTGGACTGCCGATCCAACACGTGGCGCGAGGCTCCTATATCTTTAGTATAGATTTTGTAAAAACGTTGTACATGAGGTTTTCACTATTCATTTTAATATAACATTGTACATGAGGTTTTCACTATTTTCATTCTATTATTCCGCAGGTGTTATTGTGAATGGTATAAAAATGGCGGAATCACATTTTCAAAATGTGAAAACGTAAAAACCCACCGTAAGAAAACCAATTAAAAAAAAAAAAAACATGCGTGTGAAGAAACCAACAGCAAGAGGAAAAAATAATAATCTAAAAGCTGTTTAAATAAGATATGACATTCAAGAAGCAATGAAATTTTGATAAGTTTTGAGCATATAAAATATTTAGGTAGGGGTGTTCAATTATCCAAAACTGAATCAAATCAAATAAAAATAAATTAGGGCTTAACCAAATATACCTAATTTTTTTTACCCTTAATAACATATACCCAACCTTTTTTTTATATAAACTTAAAACATTGAAAAGTCCAAACTAGCCCTCTCACATATTTCTCCCTCTCTCTCTGTGGAGATGGCAATACGATCAATTCAGATCAATTTACCCTCTTCCCCACCCAATTAACCAACCGATTTATCCTCGCTGTCAACGACTCTGGATTCGATGACCAAGCCACCGTGGAGACGACAAAGCGAATGGTGCTCCCGAGGCATGGGCAGAGCACTTGGAGCGAAGAAGGGAGAAGGAAGCTCCGACTTCTCCATCTTGACGAAGAAAGACAAAACTCAGGCCAACATTTCTCGCCAGATGCTAATCGATGACTTTTTCGATGTCTGCTTCTTCAGGTCTCTACAATTCAAATTGTGTTAGTGGTAGTAATCACTTGGATTTGGATTTAAAAAAGCAAAAAAAGATTGATTTGAGCCAGAGCTGAAGACGTTGACGGCGAGTCCGGTGCTGGAGAGGAACAAGAGGGGCATAGAGGAAACGACAAAAGGGGTTAGGCTGATTGGCCTAGTCCAGACCTCGAGGGCCTCTCACGTTATTGGTGAAAGAATGCTTTGGCTGCTTATGTGGTTTTCATATGATTTGACCCCCTTGGGACCTGTGTGGAATGCATCAGGGAAGCTTGCTACTGCTAGTGCTCCTGTAATGGGTCCAACGGGTACTCCTGCTCCTCCACCAGCACCAGTCTTCAGTGCTGAATCTTCAAAGCCATCATCGTCGTCGAACCAGAAACAAGGGATGTCTGCTGTTTTCTAGGAGCTCAGCTCAGGTTCTGTGATCTCAAGTAGGATTGAAGTAGTGTTTGTCTTCAGATTTCTGGTATGGTGTCTGTTTGGAATGTGAATTGTAAAGTTGAATTTTAGATTCTCTGTTTTCATTATTTATGTGTAGATGTTAGTGAATTCAATGGGAAAAATTAAGTTGAAATATGTTTGAACTTGTGGATTTGTTTGTAGAATGTGGAGGGCAAAAGCTCTGGTCAAAGAAGACCTTATCAGACAAGGTTTTTACTTAGAGGTTAAGGAGGGGAAGGAGAGAGTAAGACTCCCTTTTTCCAGTCTTTGTTGTAAGTTTGTATAATATTGTATTTGGTTCCGTTTGCAATACTTTTTTAATATTCCATTTGCTGAATATCTTGTGTTAAATGAGCAAAAACTGCTGGTATTTTTCCCAATGCCATAGAGATTTTAGCTGGAGGGAAGAAGGTACCACGACTTTGCTTTGGCTGCTCATATCATTACTTTGCACTCACTTTCGCTCATTTTATAAGCGCATTCTTTTGCAGTACTTTTTTGCATCCTTTCTTTCTCGTGATGAAGCTTTCAAGCTTATCCATGATGGTTGGTTGGAATATGGAAATCCTGTCAAAGCAGAAGTGAGATTCAGGTGACTGAACACCAGTTGGCAAACACACTATTCATTACTTCTTAAGGCTTGTTTCCAGCTCATTTCCTGTTTCTTTATGCTGATATTCTTTTGCTTATTTAGGATTCATTATTTGAGTCCAACAACCATGCAAATGATGGAACTGTTAAAAGGGCACTTAGTTTAATGAAATTGGCAAATGAACTAGATTCTCCATCAAGGTACTTTAATTGCTTCAATATGATCTACATGGTCAACGTAACTAACTTCTTCACGGCTCACTACCTTTCACTTCACAGGGATGAAAGTCCTCATCTTTCAGGAGTTCCAGTCTTCCTGTTATAAGTCAAAATGGTGTTTTACCGTCATCTGTAACCGTTCAACGGTAACCGGAACCAGCTGAAGATATTGTGGCTTCTTCTTCAACTAATTCTGTCAACTGGAAGCCTGAAAACTCAAATGCACCAAAACGTAGCTAACTCATCTAACTTCTTTTTGTAGCCTGTTTGATTATCATTTTCAAGTCGAATAATTATGTTTCAGCTTCATCTTTTTTTGCATAATTTTTTTATTTAATAAAAAAAGAGGATTACTCCCAATCTATACAAAATCAAAACCATTACAGATTAATATTTTTATTATGCTTCAGTTTCTTTTCTTGTAAATGCTTATAAATACCTTAGACAAATATATATATTTTTTAATTGTATAAATATCTAGGAATTTTAACTACCTTAGAATTTACTTATAAATACTTTAGAAAATGCTTATAAATACTTTAGAAATTTTTTTATGTTTTATTTTTGAAAATTGTATAAATGTCTACAAATATTTTAGAAAATGCTTATATAAATGTTTAGAAATTCCTTAGAATTTCTTTAGAATAGCCTTATAATTTTTAAATTATCTCTTAATTTTGGGTAGCTTAATTTCCTTATAATTTTCATATAATTTGCTTATATTTTCTTTAGAATTTTCTTAAAATTTCTTTAGAATATATTTATAATTTCTAAATTATCTCTTAATTTGGGTTAGCTTATTTTTTTTATAATTTGCTTGTAATCGTTCTTATAGTTTGCCTATAATTTCTTTAGAATTTCCCTACAATTTCAACACCTGTTGGCAAACACACTTTTCATTATTACAAAGATGAAGTTGAGTTTAGCCATCAGCTTTAGGAACAACTCCAATTTGAGCTACAATATGCCTCATCTGAGATATAATTAACAAAGCATCAAAATTGGTGAAGACAAAACAGAGACGAGGAACAAAGAGTGATGTAAAAGTTACTCATTGAATCGGCGACCATCTAATCTAAGACCTTCAGGGTTTACGTACTCCATTGCTGTAGAGATAAGTGATGAGAAGACTGAAGAAAAACAGAAAAAGTTCGAGACTTTTTGTGACCCAGAAGAGAGAAAGAGACGAGACTATACCTTGTAAGTAGGATTGCAGTACCTGCTTGGAACCCTTTGTGACATCAGCATCAGGATTTTTTTCAAGAACAAGATCGAGTTTATCGATTTGCACGACTATTGGTTCCATTTGTACATTTCTGACATACGGAAGCTATACGAAGAGGAGAATGAGAAGAAATCAGAAAAAAAACTCATGCTTGTAGAGAACAAGATGGATCACAGATGTTAACACAAATATAACAACTTTTCATATTAATAGCATGTGCCTTCAGATTCAAAAGAACTACCGTCACCAACTATCCACCTAAAGTGTCACAAATCCAAGCTTTCCTCTTACTTTTTGTAGGCTTTACCGCCATGCTCTGTTTTCTTCCTCTTCGCCTCACCCTTTACTTGCATTTCGCTTACCAATGATTATGTCACAAATCCTTGATTTCACGCTGCTTTTCTGCATAATCATAAAGCCTGAGCAATCCCAACATAAGGAAGGCTCAACCTCCTTTTGTAAATGAACAGCCCTCTACTACATTTAAGCTTAAGCCTCACTATAATCCTCACCTAAAGTGTCATAAAAAATATTCGAACTAGATTTCACCTAATCAAAAGTAAGAAACAAAGCATATCTACTATATAAAAGACAAGGAACACTCTCCAAGGCAATGACAAGTGGTTCATTCTAAGAATGACACATGTCTTCTTTTCATATTAATGACATTTTAATTAATACATAACAATTAAAAAATTAATCAAAACACTTTTGCAAAATAATAATAATAATAATAATAACCAAAACATATATATATATTTCCAATATCAGGAATTAAATTAATGGTTTACGTTTGTTAAAATTACATGCATTCCAGAAATGAAACATGTCGATTTCCCTTTCGATCTTCTCTAATGTTTCATTACATTCATTCATTTACATGTTTCCCTGCAGAATTGTATCTTATATAACTATATCCAAATCCACGGTACATTAGCTATCAAACAAAATACCGGTGGTAAACTCATATTTTAAGCTTAGTGATTTGCATATTTCTAGAATCGATTTTGTCTTCTTTTTTCTTCTTAACAGATCAGGTATTTGCAGGTGAGTTAAGTGTCTTTTCTGGGTCGGGTATAACATGTTTTTATCCAATTACGGTTGAGTATGGTTCATATGGGGTATTTTATTTAATATGAACAGTAACTATTGTTATTTTCTTTTTAAATGGTGTAGTTTTAGATGTAAAATTTATCTCGGGTGGAATTAGATAGACAACTTTAAAATGGTGGAGTGTCAGAAGGAGGTCATAACTTTGTGTAGATATAGCGACATGTAATGATTTTGAGGGGATACAGATAGTCAATCCTAACAAATATGGTATATTTTATAAGTTATGGTTTTGTAATATTGTAGAGATTGTCAAATTTTGTGTTTTGTGACATTAATATGGTTAATTGTGTGGATTAAAGAATATGAACTTCCCACCCTGTGATTTAGAGTGTTTCAGGTCCGTAAGAGTCATATCAGTCACTAACATTAGTGGGACTTCTTCATGTCTCAGTTCTTAGAATTTTTTTCATTTGATAGTACATACCCGTTAGATATGTCTCTTGATGATCTGTTCTCAAATAACAAGCTTCCCTCTATACATGTTTATTTTGGCAAAAAAGTTAAAGCTGAAAATCAAAAAATAAATTTTAGATATTGCTTGTTTAATGAAAAAAATGTTATGTCGTTACGTGGATTGTATATAGTATCAATATTGACTCTCATTTTTGTTTGTTCTCTATCTAGATAAATAATATTAGTGAGAGAGATTCAATGAGCTAAATAGCTGTAAGCCTATAAATATTGATATGTTCATAGTTTTGAAGAATTTAAACAAACAGTAGGCCCCCATGACAATATTGGCTATCATAGTCTTTTAAACCTAATTGATTTTCTTTGAGTTTGCTTGGTAAGATAACCATATAAAATTATCCGCATCTCAAATCTCTAACTATATTTTTTGTTCTCAAATTTTCTAATAATACTCTATTTGTCAATCACACTCACAAGTTAGTGAAGTTTGTATGGTTTGTAATCGATATTCTCACAAGAACTTTTCTTTGGGGCTATCAAAAATTAAAACATTGTGACAGATATATAGCACTATTGTGAATCAACTTATGTCACATATATTTTTGTTCTCAAATGTTCTAATAATACTCTATTTGTCAATCACACTCACAAGTTTGTGAAGTTTGTATGGTTTGAAGTCGATATTCTCACAACTACTCTTCTTTGGGGCTATAAAAAATTAAAACATTGTGACAAATATATAGCACTATTGTGATACATGATTCTCAATTTGATCTTATATTATCTACATATTGGAGACGCCTTAAATATTTAAACACAAAATCACTATATATTCTTTCAAAAAACTTTGAAACAAATTCCGCACGTAGTGCGGGTATTCACCTAGTATAAATAAAAACCGATGGTTTTTACATTGAACATTGACGGTGATGTGATTGATGTCTCTGAAGCACACAAATAATAATCCGATCCTTGCATACCTCTTTGAACAAATACTACGCTCTTCACAAACTTGACAATAATCTTGAAGCTCTGAAAGAGAATCAAATTACAGATCCCAAAACTGAAACAATGAATAATTCACAGTGAATAGAGAACAAGCAAAAACTTGCCGCCGTCAGATTTCTCGACGCCACTGCTTCATCAACAGAGGTTTGAGACGGATCCGATGAGAGTTGGATCTTCTGTTGATTCTCCAATTCCGGGGATTTGAGCAAGCGTCCTTTCTTCTCACCGGAGACGGTGAAAAAGATGAAATTGGAAAATCAGCGAAATTTGGTAAATAAGGGTATAATTGTATTAAAATAAAAAGGATTGGGTATTTGTGATTAAAAAAATGGTATGGTTATATGTGGTTAGTGGGTATGTAAAGTTGGCTATATTTGTCATTCTCTCAATAAATTATATGGTTTGATTTTGGTTATACCATATTAACTGTTTTGATATGATTTTGTAAAAACGTTGTACATGAGGTTTTCACTATTCATTTTAATATAACTTCAGACTATTAAAGAAAAAAATATAGTATGGATATAAACCAAGAAAACCAATTAAACAGACAAAACTGATTAATTATAATACATAAGAAAATATTATATATATATATATATATTTCTATTAAGAATTTAAATGTATAAAGAATCAAATTTTTATTTCTGTACTAAAGAATTTAATCTATCAGAATAAACTAGAACAAATTTTTAGCGAACAATGACTCCTTTATTATAAACATTTTCATTGGCAGTGAAGTATGCGTCAAAAGACTCAAAACCCTAACTTTTGTTCTCTGCAGTCAGAGAAATCCAACAATGCCGTCGTTGTCTCCAGAAAAGAAGAAGACGAAGAATCCTTCACTTCCTGAAGAATTAGTATTGATTTTCTTGGCACGTGTGTCTAGATTGTACTATCCTCTTCTCTCGTTAGTCTCCAAGAGATTTACGAGACACGATCCTCTTTAGGCCGGACCGAGAGCTGTCTCTATGTCTGCTTAACAGACCACTCTGTCTCTCCTATCCCTCACTGTGGCTGGTTCACTCTCCTCCGTAAACCTAACCAACAAACCCTAAACAATGACACGAGTGATGAGAAGAAGTCAAGTAGGTATGTTTTGGCTGAAATCTCATTAACTTCATATTGTCCTCGGTCTGTTGTCGTGGCGGTTGGTTCTTGTTAGGTTTTGTTCAGATTTAGAAAATACTTTTGACTTTCCTGTAAGAGAAGAAACTATGAAATATTTCCCTCTGTAAATGAAAATTGAATCTTGTTTGTTTGAGAGTCGAGTTTGATGTGTGTTTAGCTAAGAAAGTAAATGACACAAAGACTTTAACGAGTTCACGCCATTAACTAGGTCGCTACTTCTCGCCGGGAAAGCTTCCCGGAAATCCACTAGAACCCTTTTGTAATACAAAGACAATTACAAAGAAAGATCTAGAGCTTTTAGTATGCTATCACTTGTTCACTTCTTTCTTACCCCTTTATCTTGCCATTGTCAGTCTTGCCTCTTTATACTAAGAGATCTTACCCACTTGAAGTCTTAAACCTAGCAGTCGCGATCTGCATTTAAAACTCCTTATAACGAACAATGGTCTTCTCAACCCGTGATAGCAGACCTGCAACGTATGCTTGGTCGCCTAGCTCTCTTCTCTCTTCCCAATAAAGCTCTAAAATTCTTTCCTTATTTGTCTTAGGTAGTACCATCTTGTCTCCGAACAAGAATGGTAACTTCTGAAGATGCTTGAAACAGAGAAAGACTCCGTTTCCTTCAGAGTCTTGTAAACCCTCTGTTTCCTTCAGAATCTTAAGACACTCTGTTTCCGTCAGAGTCTTGAGACACTCTACTTCCTTCAGAGTCTTTCCTACACTTAGACAAAAAAACACTTAAAGTTATAAGGCAAAACCAACAAACTCCACCTTGCCTTACTCACTTTCTTGAACTTGATTCTAGTCTTGGATTTCCCTTTTCCCGGATTTTGGTGGTCTCCTTAACTTGAGACCATGTTGAGCAAGTTCAATGCTTCATGAAGCTTGCTCACTGGAACTGTTTTGGTGAGAATGTCAGCTGGATTATGTGCTGTTCCAATCTTCACCACTCTGATTTTCCCGGCTGCAATCCAATCTCTGATGAAATGCAGTCTAACATCAATGTGCTTGGTACGTTCATGATGAACAGAGTTCTTTACCAAATCAATGGCATTTTGAGAGTCACTGTGAATCTCCATTACTTCTTGTCTTTTTCCCAACTCTGAGCTCATTCCCTTTAACCAGATGCCTTCTTTTGTAGCTTCAGTTAAAGCCATGTATTCTGCCTCCGTTGTGGACAATGCCACAACTTTCTGCAAGCCTGACTTTTAGCTTATAACTGTTCCTCCTGCTGTAAACACATAACCAGTGATAGATCTTCTCTTTGTTAAATCTGCAGCTTAATTTGAGTCACAGTAGCCCTTAATCTCAAACTTTTCTTGCTTCTTGAAACAAACTCTCAACATCTTAGTTTGTTTAATGTACCTGAGTACCCATTTCACAGCCTGCCAATGCTCCTTGGTTGGATTTCCCATATATCTGCTTATCACGCCCACATGATAAGCTAGATCAACTCTTGTTCCAATCATAAAGTACATAATACTCCCCACAACACTAGCATAAGGCACTAACTTCATGTGCTCTCTTTGCTCTTCAAATTCTTCTTCAGTAGCTGCCTTTAGCTTGAAATGTACACCAAGAGGAGTTGAAACTCCTTTGGCCTGATCCATGTTAAATGTTTTCAGAACCTGACTCAGATAGCCTTCTTGTGAGAGTTCAAGAGCCCCATTTTCTCTGTCTCTCTTGATCTCCATCCCCAAAATCTTCTTAGCTTCACCCAAATCCTTCATATCAAATTCTGACTTCAGTAGTTCCTTTAGTTACTCCACCTTCTCCTTGCTTTTGCAGGCAATAAGCATATCATCTACATAGAGCAATAAGTAGATGTAGCTCCCACTATCTAACTTCTGAAAATAAATGCAGTTATCAAACTGGCTTCTGACATAACCTGACTTCAGCATGAATGAATCAAATCTTTGATTCCACGGTCTTGAAGATTGTTTCAGACCATAGATAGACCTCTTCAATCTGCATACCACATCAGAACCTTCTTCAGTTTGGAAACCTTCTGGTTGTTCCATCAAAATGTGTTCATCTAAGTTCCCATGTAGAAATGTAGTCTTAACATCCATCTGCTGCAATTCCATATCTTCATTCACCACGAAGGACAGTATCAACCTTATAGATACATGCTTCACCCCTGGAGAGAAAATCTCTTGATAATCAACTCCTTCTCTTTGAGAAAAGCCTTTTGCCACCTATCTAGCTTTATATCTTGGTTTCTCTACTCCCTCAATCCCTGGTTTCCGAGTAAAGACCCACTTGCAACCAACAACTTTTCCATTCTTTGGTCTTGCTGTTAAGTCCCAAGAATGATTCTTGTGCATTGACTGAATTTCCTCTTTGGCTGCTTCATTCCACTTTTCCCAATCTGGATCTCTTCTTGCTTCTTCAAAGCTTCTTGGTTCTGATTTGCCTCCATCTTCAGTTAAGAACAAAGCAAAACCTGCCATTGTTAAATGATCATACTTAGCAGGTGGTCTGATCACTCTGCGAGTTCTATCTCTTGCCAGCTGATAGTTCTCAAGAGGCTCCAGGAAATAATCTTCTTCTTCATCAGACTCTACTTCTGCTTCACTTTCTTTACTTACAACCTCATGACTTCTGCTTTTTTCTCTGGTAGTCTCAGAAGGTGATTCTTCTCCACCTAAGCTAGACTGGTCAACTTGATCACTCAGATCTTGTAGATTGAATTCAGAAGTTCCAACTTCAGTTCTTTCTGCAACGGCTTCTTTCAAATGTTTATACATTTGATCTTCATGGAAAATCACATCTCTGCTAATCACCATCTTTTTATCTTCAATGAGCCAAATTTTATAACATTTGACTCCATCTGGGTATCCTACAAAGATACCTTTCTTGGCTCTTGGATCCAGTTTGCCTTGATCACAGTGAGTGTAAGCAATTGAACCAAACACTCTTAAGTCATCATACCTAGGAGCTTTTCCAAACTAAAGTTCCTCAAATACTTCAAAATCAATTGCAGAAGCTGGAGAACGGTTGACTTGATACACTGCAGTGTTTGTTGCTTCTGCCCAAAAGCCTTTTGGTAGACCAGATTCACTCAAGATGCTTCTAACTCGATCTAGGATGGTTCTGTTCATCCTTTCAGCTACTCCGTTTTGTTGAGGAGTGTAAGAGCATGTTCTGTGTCTTACAATCCCTGAAGCTTTACAAAAATCATCAAATTCCTTGTTGCAGAACTCTAATCCATTGTCAGTTCTCAGTGTCTTTATCTTCCTTCCCACTTGATTTTCAACCATCACTTTCCATTCCTGGAACTTTTCAAATGCTTCATCCTTTCTTCTCAGAAAATACACCCATGTCTTCCTTGAGAAATCATCTATGAATGAGATAAAGTACTGACACTTACCTAATGAAAATGGAACATTTGGTGAACCCCATAGATCAGAATGAACAGAATCAAGTTTCCCTTTGGTTTTCAATAGTGATGAACCAAAACTTACTCTGTGTGATTTTCCAAGCACACAGTCTTCACAAAATTCCATCTCTGAAACTTTTGATTTGTCCATATAACCCTTCCTAATTAGTGTTTCCATTCCTTTCTTTCCAATGTGTCCTAGTCGCCTGTGCCAAAGAGTAGTTTCTTCTTTGAGTACATTGCTAGATACATTAGCTTCTCCACTCACTACTCTTCCCTTTAGGAAGTACAAAGTTTCTACCTTTTCTGCTTTAAGAACTACTGAACATCCCTGAATTATCTTCATGATTCCATCTCTAGACTTAAACCAACATGTTTTCCAATGTCCCTAGAGATATCAAGTTCTTAGACAATTGTGGTACAAGCCTCACATTCTTTAAAGAACTGTGGTACCATCTTCATTCAGTACTCGGATACTTCCCATTCCTTTTACTTCAGCTAGTGAGTCATTTGCCATTCTCACTCTTCATGTGATTATCATCAAAGTCAACACACCAATCTTTTCTGGTTGTCATGTGATATGTACAACCAGTATCCATAATCCACTTTTCAGTGAGATTATCAACCAAGGATAGCAGTGCCTCTGAAACTTCTGACACCATGAGTGCTGCTACATCATTGGTTTGATTTGTGACTGTGGATGCTTCTCCTCTTTCCCCTGATCCTTCTCTTTGGTTTCTCTCTTTCCAGATATAGCATTGTCTTTTAAAATGGCCCTCCTTGCCACAAATCCAACACTCTTTCTTGTTACTCTTTCCCCTAGACTTTGATCTGCTCTTGCTTCTTCCCTTGTCATCAGCTTTTCCTCTCTTGTCTGTTCTTCCTCTGCTCTCTTTCACAAACAAGCCATCTGCAACATTCTTGTTCTGTTTTGCTGACTGACCAAACTCTATTTGGTGTAAATAGCTCCACTAACATCTTCAAGAGCAAGCGTATCTTTACTGTACTTGAGAGTGTCTTTTAAACCATCAAAGGCTCTAGGTAAAGCCATCAAGAGTATGATGGCTTGATCTTCATCAGGGATGACAATCTTACACTGTTCTAAGTCTGCTATAAGCTTGAGTAAGTCATCTACTCCTTCTTCTATAGACACAGACTCAGAAATCTTAAAGCTGTACATCCGCTGCTTAAGATAAATTCTGTTTGGAAGCGCCTTAGACATGTAGAGTTGATCTAACAACCTCAGCATGCCAGCTGCAGTCTTTTCTTTAACAACTTTTCTCAAGACATGATTTTCTAAGCTCAGAATGAGAGTAGATCTTGCCTTACCTTTCTTTTCTTCCTGCAGCATATCCTTCTTAAGCTCTTCTTTCTCTTCTCCTTCAGCCCTTGAAGAAGAATCCCCAACCACATCAACTCATTCCTTCTTCTCATGCTCTTCTTGCTCCTCAAAGGCTCCTAACAATCCCAGCAGCTCCATTTGAGCAAGAATCTTTTCCATCCATAGTGTATAATCTGCTCTTCCATCGAACTTCTCCATCTGAACACTTCCCGAGGACATAGCTTTGTAAAACCAGCTCCTTTCCTGGTAAAGGTTGGACCTTTCTTAAGAACAGCTTGGATCTTCTTCAGCTAACTGGGCTCTGATACCATTCTGTTAGGTTTTGTTCAGATTTAGAAAATACTTTTGACTTTCTTGTAAGAGAAGAAACTATGAAATCTTTTCCTCTGTATATGAAAATTGAATTTTGTTTGTTTGAGAGTCGAGTTTGATGTGTGTTTAGCTAAGAAAGTAAATGACACAGAGACTTTAACGAGTTCACACCATTAACTAGGTCGCTACTTCTCGCCGGGAAAGCTTCCCGGAAATCCACTAGAACCCTTTTGTAATACAGAGATAATTACAAAGAAAAATCTAGAGCTTTTAGTCTGCTATCACTTGTTCACTTCTTTCTTACCCCTTTATCTTGCCATTGTCAGTCTTGCCTCTTTATACTAAGAGATCTCACCCACTTGAAGTCTTAAACCTAGCAGTCGCGATCTGCATTTAAAACTCCTTAGTACGAACAATGGTCTTCTCAACCCGTGATAGCAGACCTGCAACGCATGCTTGGTCGCCTAGCTCTCTTCTCTCTTCCCAATAAAGCTCTGAACTTCTTTCCTTATTTGTCTTAGGTAGTACCATCTTGTCTCCGAACAAGAATGGTAACTTCTGAAGATGCTTGAAACAGAGAAAGACTCTGTTTCCTTCAGAGTCTTGTAAACCCTCTGTTTCCTTCAAAATCTTGAGACACTATGTTTCCGTCAGAGTCTTGAGACACTTTACTTCCTTCAGAGTCTTTCCTACACTTAGACAAAAAAACACTTAAAGTTATAAGGCAAAACCAACAGTTCTAATATATATTACATTGGCGGAACACCCTCGTTTATCTTGGACTGCCGATCCGACATGTGGCGCGAGGCTCCTAGCTTGGCGGTGTCGTGTAATAAGCCAGTAGTTAATGTTTTTGATGGAAAGATATACAACGTTATCTGTATTTGATAGTAAAACCAACGTTATCTGTGTTGGTTTACTAATTTTTGAGTAATTTTTTTTCCATCTAATTATGTTTTACAATGTGTACAAATCATCGCACAATTGATAGAATTATCAAATACGTGATACAAAGCACATAAATTGCAATTATTAATAATCAAAAACTTTATTTGCGATGGAATTGCGTCTACGACTCACAAATGCGTCGCAAAGCTGTCGCCAAATATGAAAAAACCGTTATGTGTTAGGGAGTTTCCCATTCTATTGACATAATTGTTCGGCTTTAGGGTTTAGGGTTTATGGTTTGAATATTGGCGAGGAGTGTCGCAGTCTCCTCGCAATTTTGCGACGAGTTTGCAT
>OVAP01001995.1:0-21167 GCA_900406295.1 Aurinia saxatilis | reverse complement strand
AAGCCTGAGGAGAAAGAGCTTATGGGTAAACCTTTGATGAAGCCCGTGTCACGCAGACTTGGCTCCCTGCAATTACTGCTCTGCTTGAAATGATGATCTTTCACTTACCATCAACCTACACTGCACAGAAGTACCGTGTTGAGAATCTGTATGAAGGTCCACTTGATGACAAGTATGCCACAGCTATCAGAAACTGTGATCCAGATTGGTCCTCTTATGCTCTATGTCTCTAAGATGATTCCTGCTCTGACAAGGGTAGGTTCTTTGCCTTTGGTCGTGTATTTCTGGTAAGGTTTCTAATGGTATGAAAGTAAGGATCATGGGTCCTAACTATGTCCCTGGTGAGAAGAAAGATTTATATGTAAAGAGTGTTCAAAGGACTGTCATTTGGATGGGTAAGAAGCAAGAGACAGTGGAGGATGTTCCTTGTGGTAACACTGTTGCAATGGTTAGGCTTGATCAGTTCATCACAAAGAATGCTACATTGAGAAATGAGAAGGAAGTGGATGCACACCCGCTTCGTGCCATGAAGTTTTCTGTCTCTCCTGTTGTCCGTGTCGCTGTGAAATGCAAGGTTGCAGGTGATCTTCCAAAGCTTGTAGGTGGTCTGAAGAGGCTCTAAATCTGACCCTATGGTTCTCTGCACAATGGAAGAGTCTGGTGAACACATTGTTGCTGGTGCTGGAGAACTCCATATTGAAATCTGCGTTAAGGATCTTCAAGATTTCATGGGTGGTGCTGATATCATAGTTTCAGATCCTGTTGTTTCATTGCGTGAGACTGTCTTGGACAGATCTTGCCGTACTGTGATGAGCAAGTCACCAAACAAGCACAACCGTCTCTACATGGAAGCAAGACCAATGGAGTCTGGTCTAGCAGAGGCTATTGATGAAGGCCGAATTGGTCCATCTGATGACCCAAAGATAAGGTCCAAGATCCTTTCAGAAGAGTTTGGATGGGACAAGGATCTAGCGAAGAAAATCTGGGCTTTTGGACCAGACACAACAGGGCCTAACATGGTGGTTGATATGTGTAAGGGAGTGCAGTACTTGAATGAAATCAAGGACTCGGTGGTTGCTGGTTTCCAGTGGGCTGCAAAGGAAGGTCCTTTAGCAGAAGAAAACATGAGAGGAATCTGTTATGAAGTGTGTGATGTTGTGCTTCACGCTGATGCAATTCACAGCGGTGGTGGACAAATGATTTCAACAGCCAGAAGGGTCATCTACGCATCACAGCTCACAGCCAAGCCAAGACTTCTCGAACCGGTTTACATGGTAAAGATTCAAGCACCTGAGGGAGCTCTAGGAGGAATCTACAGTGTTCTGAATCAGAAGCGTGGACACGTATTTGAAGAAGTACAAAGGCCAGGAACACCTCTCTACAACATCAAGGCTTACCTTCCCGTCGTTGAATCATTTGGGTTCTCGAGTCAGCTACGTACGAGCTGCAACCTCAGGACAGGCTTTTCCTCAATGTGTTTTTGACCATTGGGACATGATGTCTTCTGACCCGCTCGAGGCAGGATCACAGGCTGCAACACTCGTGTCTGACATCAGAAAAAGAAAAGGTTTGAGGGAACAAATGACTCCACTCTCTGATTTTGAAGATAAACTGTAATGCATTGGCATTGCGCTTACTCTCGATGGATCATCCTTTTTTTTTCCACTTAGGCTCGTTTTTTTCTGTTTTGTTACCATTTTGGTTTGGAGTTAATATTACTCTCGTCTTAGGGCTCGTTTTTTTTCTTTCTTTTTTTGACAATAGTCTGTTTTAAGATTTTTGACAAATTCAAAACATTAATAATAATTCCCTTCTCATTAGTAGATAGTAGATAAGTCACTAATAATCCCTTCTCATTAGTAGATAACTCACAACTGACGTTATCCTTATCTAAAATGGATTATGGATTATATTTTGATCTACTAATGTTTCTCATTAGTACATCTCTCATTATATAATAATATTAGTGGTTGATCCAGCGCAGAATGTGTTAATTTTTTTTTATTATTATTTGTTTTGTTCTCGAGATAACGATGTTCCACAGATAATCTGGTAATTGTAATATAGATTTGGATCCCATATTTTTTAAAAAAGTATATGATACATAATTTTTGTGATTTACTATTTAAAAATGTATTGCATAACTGTAAACTTGATATACTAAAAGAAATTCATCATTATATTTCGTTAAGGTTTTAATCACTTTGGTTTGCGATAATGATTTTTTTTCCAACTCTTATATTTATTGGTTAAATCTTAATTAAGTCAATATTTTANGTACATCCCCTCAGGCCCGGGACCAGAGCATGTTATATCATTTTGATATTTCTAGTTATTGTAAGATCAAATTTTATATTTTCCACATATTTAAATTTGTTCATTTTTAATATGTGTCGTCTCATATTTTAAGAGATTGATTGTCTCTCTAATCCTCTTCCTGACTTTTGAAGATATTTTTTCTTCCCATTATGTTTCATTTCACAGAAGATATTTAACAATGACTATATTTGAATGTATACATATCAAATTGACTGGTATTATTATATTTTGTTTCTTTTAATCAATTTGTATCTTTATAGTTAGAAATATTGACGTGGACCTTCTTAATTTAATAGGTTATGATTTGTGTAAAGTAAAACAATCAAATATTTATAAATATAACATATTATATAAAATTAAACTTAGTGTGTATTAATCACCATAAATTAAAAATTGTGAAGTGGTTGTCAAGTCTTTTTAGAATTGTGATTAATGTTTAAAACATAATTAACATGTTTCAAATGATTAAATGTTTTTGTTATTAGAAATATCGTTCGGTGTTTTAAGATAGTGTTTCCTCTTCCCAATTAAGGGAGTTAGTAATGGAAATTTAAACTTATTGTCTTTTATAAAATTTCCCATGTTTTTCATATTGATGGTTGATGTGCGAAACATATCTGATATCTTCCACATGAATAACTTTGTTAGTTATTAGAGAATGTCATTTGAGGCTTTAAGATACCGATTATCTCTTTTCAATTATGAGAGATAATAGCGGGGTTTTTTTTTAGAAATTAAAGATTGACTATCTTCCTATTATTTTATTTTCTAGTGTTAAATTGAGGATATATATAGTGGTGATATATGAATAAGCAGATTGGATTAACTAATTTTGTTATGTGTAATTTTTAAAATTCTCTACTAAAATAGTTTAATATAAAATTCTAATTCATTGTTTTAGATATAATAAAGTTGGTATCATGTGCGTTATGATTTAGATTCAAGTCATTACGTAATATAATTTTTCCAGGAACTTAAATATTGATTATATCGGTTCAGAGTCATTATCTATATCTAGTTTTTAGAGTTGAAATCATGAATCATTTTCAAATTCCTTTTGTGACTGAATATATTAGTACAAAAGTATATTTAAAAGGTTAAATAGATGTTAAATTAAATTATTTTGTATAAATTAAATATGAAAATAATGTGGCATCCATGTAGATGATGATGTGTCATCACCAAAAGAGAGAAAAGCTAACTTTATGGATATAGATGAGTAATGGTTTTTCAAATTTCTTTAATCATCATGTATTTAATTATTGATGTAATTAGTTAGTAGGTGTGTGTTTAGTTGGCTACTGAGGTGACAGCACCAAAAGATAGAAAAACTCTCTTTATAGATATAGATGATTTAATTTTTAATGGTATGAGTTTTAGTTTTATGATTTATGATATGAATAATAACTTTTCAAATTTCTTTAACATCTTATTTAATATCATATATAGTTAATATTTTAAAAATTAATTAATAAAAAGTTGTTTGAAAAATATAAAGTATTAATCCTATGATTGTTTCATGAAATTATAATTGTATAAGATTCAATTTTTTAATTTATATGAGTAATGACTTTTCAAATTCCTTTAATCATCATGTATTTAATTATTGATGTAATTAGTTAGTAGGTGTGTGCTTAGTTGGCTACTGAGTTGGCAACACCAAAAGAGAGAAAAACTTTTGTTATAGATATAGATCATTATGATTACTATCTACTAATGATCAAGAAATCCTTAAGATTCTTGTGTTTTCTCTAGAGAGACCATGATTACTATTTTTTTTTTTTAGATTTAAAGCTGGTTTTATTTAAAATATTATGTATAGCTTTTTTACAGATTTGATCATAAAAATGGTATTAAAACTATTTCAATAAATATTTAAAGCTAAAATATGTAATTTACTAAACTACCATTGGTCTTTGTTACATTTTTAAAACATTTTTATAATAATGATTTTTTATAGATAATATTTAACTATTTTGATTTCTTCACATATTATTTTGATTAACAAAACTATTTATATGAAAATAGATAATTGACGTAATAAAATATTTATAATTGATGTATCGTCATAGTATTTGAATCTATAGAAAATGTCACTTTATTGTACACATATGTTATATTGTTCACAGATATTTGTATTTGTATTATATCATTTGTTGTGTATGTTCCTAAAACTAAACTTAAATCTTTTGTCCTCAACTTGTAGAAGTGCTTGAACTTGCCCTTGTTTCTTTCTTTCTGTTCCAACTTATAATGGGCCCTTTTGAAGCCCATTATCACTTTAATCATATTAGTAACTTACCCAAATTATATTCATTTCTTCCTTTTTAGGGCCCATTCATACTGTGTCTTTTTTCCTTTGATTTTGAGGTGATGTCCTTGTTTTATGTCGTGAATATATCTAATTATTATGCCAGAAAAAAAAGAAAAAAAATCTAATTATTATATATTAACCAAACTTTTCAGCTGAACTGGACAATGTGATCGCCAACACATAGTGGGAGATAACAGTGACATGTAACACTCTTAATACCAAGAATCATATGCGGAAATGCATGTTATAAAAATTTGCTAGTTTATGGTTTGCCTAACCAAGTTAGAAGCACTAATATCCCACTCACAATCTTAATACATGAAAATGTGAACATATTACACGATTGATTGGATCCAAGAGATGAAAGAAAGAAAGTGTGTCACAATCATCCAACTTAGGCATCTTGATTTTGTAGGGACTCAATCTTTATGGTCCATTTTTGTGGTGGATGGGGTCCCATTTTCCATATATTGCTTTCTGATTCAAATTAAGTAATCAATCGTGTTGTGTTGTGTTGTTGTCTTAGCCTGCTGGACACTAAGGACACCATTCATCCATCACTTCACATCATTATTCATCATCTTCCTTACTATTGTGTGCACCACTATAATCACCATCATCATTATTATAACTTTGTTGCAAAATGTTATTGGAATCTCAAATTGCTTAAATCATCATAATCCTCTAGTGATCTTTACTTGTTTCATTTTTAATATACAAAAAAAAAGAATATTCTTGTCATCTTTTTAAATTTTTAGTGTCAGCTTCAACCCCAAGCCCTATCTTTCTTTTTACAATTGTGAAGTTTTTTCTCCTTTGACAAAAAGTAGCCGACGCATATTTTTGTTTTTTGCCATCACCTTTCTTTAGCTTTACCATATTCTCTATCTTGTGCATTTATTCTTTCTTCATATCATCATTGCATTGCTTTACTCTTGTGTTTTGAAATTTATATGGTTACAAAGAAAAAGAGTTATAATTAATACTTGCTTTTTTGGTTCTAATCTAATATCGATATTGTTGTGTGTTACTTTCACACTTGCCCCCACTAGAGAACAATACAAATGATATTAATAGTTAGATTTTTTATTTATTTGTAGTGGTTGATTCCTAATGTGGACAATAACCAAACTATTTCTTCACCTTTTTTTCATCCCCACGAAAGTACAGTCTTTACCTATAATTGTTTCCATGTCTTGTTTCTATCAAATACATCAATGTCATGTCTTAACCATATATTGTTATTTTGTCTCGGATAGATAGAAACATAAACTTCTAATTAGATATGTCTTAGCTAAACCACATGGTCTTTTGATATTTTGTACCATTTAGTGGGTGAGAAAGTATGATATTTGCATACCTACACATTTAAAATCCAATCAGAAAAAGGATTAGGGCCAAGTGGGCAACAGTGGTAGGCTATTTTCCTTTTACCTTAAAGTTGAAACCCTTGATTTGCTCTCACCTCTCTCTTTTGTCAAATTCATCTTTCTGATGTCCAATCCAAAGCACAATTAGATCTAGCACTATAATTAATGTTAATCATTGTTTATAGTATATGATGGATCCAAGACCTGACTATCAAATATAAAGAAATGTTTCTATTTGTGGCTTTAGCAAATTGTTACACACAATGATGTAACAAATATACTTGAACATTATAAAGCAGGGAACAGTAAACAGTTAATGAGGATTTTGTGCCCTTTCTAACGCTCTAATCACCTCTCATAATTTTCCACTAAACCTTTAATTTTGTTTCACGCTTTAAAAAAGTTTACAACGATTATTCCTTCTTTTTAGATGTTCTAACTTTTTTTATCTATCATCTGATAACATCCGATCATTTTCTGATCCTTCAGTCCAATTAATATTCACTTCCTTGCATTGGTTATGATTTGATTAGATGTTTATTGAAAGTAGAGAAAAAGATAATACTTCATCCATTTTAAATGAATTGTCATTTTAGAGTTAATTTTATGCTCTAAATTATTTGGTGTTTTCGAATTTCAATATAAATTTGGATTTAAATACATATTTAACTTCAAGTTTAAGGACCAATCTTATCTAATAGAATTTATTAAGTGGTTTTTTCAATATATGTAAAGCAATCTAAAACGACAAATATTTTGACAGAAAGATCTCTGTAACTGTTTCGCAAATTGTAGAAGCAAATTACAATGAACACGTTNGTTTAAGGACCAATCTTATCTAATAGAATTTATTAAGTGGTTTTTTCAATATATGTAAAGCAATCTAAAACGACAAATATTTTGACAAAAAGATCTCTGTAACTGTTTCGCAAATTGTAGAAGCAAATTACAATGAACACGTTTTTTTTTCGCGGTTTGATTTTTTTAAATGATATTATACATTTGCAAATAATTATATTTAGAACATACTTATTCAATCATAAACTCAACCACAACCACACAAATAGAAATATATGCACACAACCACATAGTTGACAGATGCAACAATTTTTCAACAGATAAACAATCAACATCGTGATCACCATAGACTAATTTCTTAACTGCGCCAAAGAATGAGGACAACTTTGATAGGAACCGAAAGTTGATCTCCACTTTGGTATGAAAAAGTTGAATATTTACCTAAAGAGTTGTGTGACAAAGCAAAAATAAAAGATAAAAAAGAAAGAAAGGCCATCGATATCATCGTCGTCCATAGTTGACATGGTACTAGCCACACCATCTATGAATATGAGGTCTCATCCAAATTTGTCCAAAAGCATATTTTGGTTTCTTTAATATATATATATTACAACTAATGGTGTAGGGACGTTGATTGTTAGAGGTTATGCTACAGAACAAATGAGCAATCCGACCCACAAAGCAATCAATTTTGAAATGATGATGACATTATAAATTCATATTACTTTTCTTATGGCCGTCTTTGCCATAAAAAATTGTTTACACAAGTTGTGGAATATATTATTACTAGTCACAAAGAGAGAATGAATAGTATTCATTCAGCTAACTACTGATTACATCAAAAGCAAGAGATGACTTATATCATTTCCATTCAAAATAATAAACAACGAATAATAAAACATACAAGAAATGAAAATATCGAAATGAATAGTTTACATATTGACCCCACTCGGGGGGAAAAAGAAAAACAAATCTAACTAAATTTTCTTTTACATAGACTATTCATGTTTACTCAATTGTTTGGAGTGTGTAATGTGTCAGCAGAATTATTTGTATTGACTTTTGTGAAAGAATTCATTGTACAATATTGTGATGACTCGATCAAATGGTGAAGATGACGATGTAGCCCACTTTCTTAATTACGAATAATAATTGTTGTATGTAAAAAAAAAATGTTAAAGTCGGTTCCAAATACACATCTACTAACAATATTTTAAAGAGTCAAATAAACAATGTGAATCTGATAAATAGCTTGTCACCTGGAAGCATACGTTATTGGAACTGTATTAAAACATGAAATTTATATAGATTAATAAATTATTAATCAGATGGGATTAAAATATAAATATAACGTGTAAGTTGGAGAGTATTGTTTTGATATGGAAGTTGAGGAAAGTTCCAAGTGTGGAATCAAAATTCACGTGTTGGAGAAGGGGGAAGAAAAAATAAAAAAATAAAGAAGAAACGGTCCCCTTTAGTGGGCCCTTTATCGGCCCAAGTAATTATATAAATAAAATAAAAATTAGGATGTGTTCTGTGTGGGCCCGGCGGTGCGATGTGGATGTGTTTGTGTAATACTAATGTTTTTAATGTTATTTACAAAACTTAAATGCTTTTCTTGTGTGGACTCCACTTTTTAAGATTTGGTTCCCTCAAATTAAATCTACCGACAATGTCCTTTCACCATTTCTCCTCCTTCTTTTACCCATTCGTAAGTTTACTTTTGTTCACACAATTTTCTACTAATTATTACATTCTACGTTTGTTTTAAGTGTCGTTTTAATTCTTTAGATAGAGACTAATAAAACATATAAAAATATCTATTTTATCATTAAATAATAAGTTTTTTGTTTATATATTTTTTTGTTTTAAAATTAAATTAGATATTTAGTATTAAAAATTATATTAGAAAATAAAAATGATATTCTTTGTAAAATAAAAAAATTAGTCTAAAATAACACTCTTTAAAAAACAGAGTAAATATGTTATTTTTGTACCAAAACCAGATAGAATAATGTGATGAAGCGAATAAATTATGGGTTAAATGTGTCTTAAGAGGATAAATCAGATGATAAATGTGAGCAGTTTTACAAAAAAAAAAAAATGTGAGCAGTTTATCCACTTTTGACACGTCTTCAAACGAATGAAAATACAAATGGTAAGAAAGGACTGATCTGTTCTATAAACTCTTGAGTCGTTATTTTTCACTTTTCTATTCGCACCAAACAAAAAAAACAATTGGGGTGGTGAAAGTTTTCGTATTGGGGAGTGTCGTATAACACATGGTCTAATACCTAACTTAGATCTTTAGGTGTTTGACATTAACTAGAACAATGATAAATCAGATTTGAATCGAGTTCGGATCCATGCAAAATGACCAAACGGAGGACTTTAGCAGCTGATATCAAAATCCTGGAACAGAATCGAATAACCAAAAAAATCGAACTGAGTGCGTGGTCAAAAACTCGAATGCACACCCCTAGCATAGGTGTCGCATAATGCATGGCCTAATTACAGACTAAATGTAACCTTTAGGTATCTAATATTAGTTAAGAGACGTAGATGAATAATGAATCATTGTACTTGGTCTTCATTGTGTTGTCAACATGCAAAAAACAATGTAAAGTCTAAGAAGAAGAGATCGAGGAAGTAATAGTATTGACGTGACTTGATGAATGATCACAAAATGTAACGTCCGTATCTTATAAGTTAATGTATATAGCACAAAATTACAAGAATAGCGTGAAGAGACGGCAATAATAATGTGATTGTTGATGATCCAGTCCGGGACCATGCATATGCATTTCCCATAAATTAAAGGTTTCAGAGCGACTTCAGAGTCGTGTCCCAAATTATTTGTACTACATATAATAGATACGACATAATAATCAAAACAATAAAGTGCGGTGAATTTTATACAACAATCTCGCTTTCGATTGATATTAATGTTTTCAGATTTTTCTTTTGTATACATATTATAAAGATTCGAAAAAGTTGTTTTGAAAGATAACGTGAACCAACTGCATTTCACATGCTTCAAGATAAGTCCCTGATTCCTCGAACTATCACTCTATTATTATTATTTACTAGTATGTACTACATCTTCTGCAATATAATTACGTGCGTATTAACTCGGTAACCTTAAATAATCACACCATTAATATATTATTCTCAGTCAAACTTCCTTAACTCGAATTCACAATCCCCTAAATCAACCGGTTACTTAATTAATACTGACGTGGTTGCTTACATTATATAGCATTGAATGATTTAACCAACATTACAATATTTTATAACCAAAAACAGGTATTGTTTTTATTAAAATACGAAGTGATTGTGTTGGGTGGAATGGAGGCAGTCAAATACTTAAATATTTAAATTTTCTATAAATGAAAAATTCGCATTTTTTTTCTTTGATATGAAAGTGACAACTCAATCGTGATCTTCACGCTCCTCGATTCTCTAATCTATCAGTTCATAAATGACTTTTATTACGTTTATCTAACACGTTCAAATCAAAACCTTCTTAATTATCACATTAAAGATTTGGTGAAAAATAACTGAAAATACGTTTTCATGGGTGCAAGTATATTAACACATCATGGTTTCCTTATCTCGAGTTATTTCGAATATTTTTTAGTCGTTAATATGATTTTTATTACATCAAGAAACATCACAATTCGTCCTCCGGTTTGGCTCACTGAACCGATNAAAAATAACTGAAAATACGTTTTCATGGGTGCAAGTATATTAACACATCATGTTTTCCTTATCTCGAGACTCTTGAGTTATTTCGAATATTTTTTAGTCGTTAATATGATTTTTATTACATCAAGAAACATCACAAAAATCAATAACAATAAAAACTTCCCTAACGTAAAATAGTTTGGTAACAGAGCCCGTTTTGGGAAGTAAAAATCGCCGTAGGAAGAGGAAACAGTAGAAAACTGCAAAGGGTAATTTCGGAAAAGTCTATAATAAAAAGAGGACCCACTCTTGTTTTTTACTCAGCGACATTTGCGCGCGTTTTCCACGTCAGCTTTTTTGACCATTTTTTACCATCATCACCGTAATACTTTTCTCCCACACGCGACTTATAATTTCTGTAACGGGTAGTCAAAAGCTTAACGTGCACTTAATACTGCTAACTTATACTACTGTATAGCATCAGTTCCTTCTCGGATATAGAGAAAAAGTCGATACTGGTTTAATGGTCTGTCACGCATAACCCACGATTTTCGAACCACTTTCTTTTATGGAATATATAACAAAAAAAGTGAAAAAAAATACCCATCTCGTGAAAAGTGATAGATATAAGAAGAAAAGACTAGTAGTTGAACCACAAAACTTGCCACTTTTTTTGGTGAAGTTTCATGACATTGGAAAGTGGGTATTGAAACCTAACCCAACCCACGATTTTATGCAACAGAGGAACCTCGTGAACATGAACCTCCCCTCTTCTTCTTCGATAACATACACATCAAAACTGACACATATGTCAAAAAGATTCGTGTTCCATCATCATCATCATTACCATCATATCCCAAAGATTTTAAACAAAGACTGATGATGTTAACTATTTACTCTTTTTGGGGGAAACATGTACTTACTTACACTTTGTATATATTAAGTTAGAGTTTCAAGAAGAAAGATTAACATGTAGACTAGCATTTTTAGGAGATTTACATATGGGACAAATGTTAACCGATGAACCACACACGGTACAAAGACACATGTGTCTGCATGGTAACAGTAACACACTCGCTTCACCATTCCAACAGCTTCTACACACACTACTACTCGTGCTCCTCGTCGTTGCTGCTATCCTACGCATCTTTTTGTTCTTATCCTGCGTCTCTCCTGCTAACTTCCACCGCTCGTCACTATCACCTTCATCATTACTTCCACAACACGACTGTGCGTCGTCGGCATCTGCAGCAGCCGCGGTGGGGTCTTCCCAACGGTTACGTTCCACGGTGGTTAGGACTTGTTGTAGGTTTGATCTCAGAGCGTTCACGGTGGCTTCGTTGGACTGTGCCACGTCACGCCATATCTGATTCTCTACGCATAAAGACTTGACCTTTTCTTCTAAGAACAAGTTTAGTTTACCGATGTGGTTAATCTCTTCGTCTTTGGCTCTTAGTGTCTTCATCAAACCTTGTTCGATTGCTTCCATTGTCCTTCTCCCTTGTGATTTTCTCCTCTCTTCAATCTCCATTCTCATTCTCTCAACCTTAATAACCAAAAACAAAACCGTAAATATATGTAACAAACACAAAATACAAAATTTTATATTATAATGATCTGAGATAATAATAAAACTTACGTGATTAGAGATTAAACGATCGATATCAAAGTGATGTTGCTGAACGTTGTATGACAAGTCTTGACCAAGGAACATGAGAGGAGGAGGAGGAGGAGGGTTGGTTTGATTCTTCATGTAAACAGGAGGGTTGATAACAGATTCTTCTCTTGAACGTTTTCTCGAAGAAGAAGATGGATTATTAACATTAATCTCGCTGTTGAATGTAACGGAACTATCAACGGATTGGATCGTGGGTTTCATGAAACAATCCATCGGTGACATGTTGTTGTTGTAGATTGGATTCAACAGAGAAGTTTGGCATTCCACGGCGGGATTAAACGGTGGTGTGATGGCCGGAACAGTGTTGTATCTCATCGGAGTGTTGTAGACTAAACCATTTGCTTCAACAGGATGAATCATCTCTCTGTAATAATATGAATTCTTTCAACGTTATGGATTGTTGAAAGAAGAACAAAACAGAGGAGAAAACAAAGGATTTATGTTTTACCTGTTGGAAGAAAACAGATGATTTAGATGGTGTGCATCAACGGCCATTGACTCTGTTTATAATTAATGGATGATGCAGAAACGTGAATGCAACGAAACGAAGAAGAAGTAATGGAGAGGTTTTGAATAGAGGAGGAATACGGTTTTTTTTTTCTTTTAGGGCAGAAGGAGAGGAAAAACTAAAAAACAAATATCAAAGCAGAACCCAACACACTCTTGTCTGCCAATTTATAGAGAACAGAGAGGGGAAGATGTTGATGTTTTTTTATTTTATTAGTTTATTGTTTTTTAGTGGATGAATTTATTAAAAATAAATTAAATTTAAATTTATAGAAATAAGAGATGGCAAGAGGATTCTTCGGTTATCCGGCTGACCAGTGACCATTAAAGAAATTGCCTTTTAAGAAAAAACTTTGACAATGACAACTGTAAAAAAATCTTTGGTTCAGAAAGATTATTATACGATCAAAATCATTATATCTATATCTGCCCTCTTTTTTTACTTTAAACATAGATATTTTGCTCTCATTTTTCGCCTAACATTTCTCTTTTTTCTTTTGGGTCAAAGTTAATAATAAAATCTCTATTCTATTGGTAACAATAATGTTTGGTAGGGTGTGTATAAGTAAGTTACCGCGTGAAAAAGATTCACTGTATATATACATTTAGCATTCTGTATATTTATATTTACATAAATGCTACATGTATGTAAACGCCAAAAATTATGGAAACTACAAAAGAGGTGGCTCATGTGACCCATAATTGAGAGTCCAGTCTTGTGACTCATCTTTAAATTATTTAATTTTGCAAACAAATCTCAATTTTTTAAAAATACATGTATTGAATTTTGGGAAGTTTCAAAATTTTCTCCGAATTTATTGCTTTTACATGCATGACTCTGAATATTTCTGAAACAGATTAAATATTATTTTAACAAGAAAAAAAAAAACAAATTTGAGGAGTAATAATTAAAGGCTTATCCGTTGGGACAGAACCGGACAAGCCCGTTAGATTCCAACGGAGGGAGGGAGAGAATCCGTAAATGAGCCAAAGGACTAGATAACAGACGGTCACTGACAATGCCACGTGTCATAACGAGACAAAATTAGTAAACATGGGACCCGTGCTCCACGTGTGATGAACTTGCCGGGATACGAGGGCCGCATGGGCACGTGTGATTGCCACCGTGGCATTTTATTTCCAAACCCAAAACCATGAAACAAATAAAATTGCAGCCGTTGAGAAAGGTACGGTGTACCCACCGCTGCTTAATTTTATTTTATTTTCTTTACCACTTTGCATTTTTATATATATTTTTAAAAATTTATATAAAAAATTATATAAAATGTTTTTGTCTTTTACTTTTCGTGGTTTTAGTTGCCACGTCTATTGACATATTCTTGCGCCACATGGACTGTTAACCTCTCTTGCTTGTTACGACTAGTGTCATTGCCACATTCATAATGACATTTTATTTTAATTAATCATCTCTCCATTGATTAGGCTTATACTCACAATTTGCCTAATAAAATACGTGATAAACATTATGATACTGATGCATGTCAAAGCTATATATATATATATGTGTGTGTTCTTTTCTATGGCAACATTATTGTTTTCATGTGATTTAAGTTTGTTTGGAAATCAACATTCTTTATTTGGTTGTTCAAATCTGTTTTTTCTGTTTAGCATTATTAGGTGTTTGGTATTTTGTTTCATTCGACTACTCTAATTATTTATGGAATGAAATAAGTTATGTCATGCACAGTAATGAATCAAATCTTAAGATTTCGACTTTATAACTAGAAAAAACGATTATCAAAATATGCCAAGACAAATGAATTAATTACTCTATTACTCTACTACAAAATATTTTTTTATTCTATCACTACAAAAATAGATGTTTTTAGCATCATATTACAATGAGTTTTCATCAAATATTCGCTCCGATTTATAATATAATTTTTCACGTTATAAGATGTTTTATGCATTTTCTATGGTTACCTGAATTATAATTATAATTAATATCATATAATGTTTTCATTAAAAAAATTCAGGTTTTAATTAAAATATACTATCATTTTGATAGTTTTACGGATACGCCTTGTGTATTGAATTATTTTATGTTAGTGGGGGTGTGCACCTTGTTTCTTTGGCAATCAGAGAAAATCAAGGACTAAACAAACTAATGTCAAATCATTAATTACATTTTATAATTTATAATTAAATTAAATTTGGTAGTACACTATATCGTATTTATATATATAAAAGCCACCGCCCGATAAAAAAAACAAAAAAAAAAGGTGATGGTGGAAATGGTAAGAGAGAGCATGATTAGAGGAGAGGGGGCATAGAGAATCACGAGGTTTAGCATATAGCAAACGCATTATAAGAAGATGGGCATGCCTTTTGCATCATCTCTGCTTTTCAGAAAACATTATCTTTACTTTCTTTTATCACCATTCTGTATATTAAATTCTAAACATTTTTAGTCGTATCTTGCAGTTTTTATTATTTTGTTTTGAGTCTATCTGACATCGTACATTTATAATTATTTTGTTGCTGACAACTCAAATAATATTAAAATATTCAAAGTTGCTTCATAGCAAAAGTCTCAAATCTACTAGTATTATTAAAGAGTCATTATTACTAAATTAGTCGAGATATACTCCCATAATCCCATGGGATTAAACTATAAATAAAGATTATTTGAATCAGTCTCTCACGTCTGAAACCTAACTTATATAATTTCGAGGGAGCAAAAGTAGTATCATGGTATCCACATGCACATCATCTTGTACTTAAGTTTAGATTAAGCTTCAAGTCTTTTTTTTTCTTTTTTAAATATATTTAAGACTACAAATCTTTAGTTTAATAAGTAAATATCTCAGACAAATTATAAAGATAGTAAATTTGAATGACTCTTATAAATTAGAATGAAATCATATAATGGTTCTGAATCAGAAAAAATATATGGGCCTAAATTTAAAATTTCTTAGTCATTTAAAAAATATATATGTATATATTTTCAAGTTCAGTGGAGATAAAACAATGTTTCAAAGTCATTCATCATCATACGTCAAAGAAAATAAAAATCCATAGACTTTCTTGAGTAATAATAACATTGTTTTATTTTGTCGACAGGTAAACACAAATGTGTACATGTACTTCCCTGCAAAATTCAACGTATGATTCAATTTCTTTAACTTTGCTAGGAGGTGTGCAGTGAGGGAATCATGAAAGTGAGATATCAAATAATACTATAAATAAAAATTTAAATTTGGTTATTTGTAATAAGAAAAGAAAAATGTGGAAGCAAGAATATAAATGTAGGTCAGTGGTTTTGGCATGCCTGCTTTTGAGGGCAAAGTCATGACTCCATTGATTTGATAAAAGTAGTTTTCTTTTCTTTTTGTTGAACTTAAATTTTTTTTAAAAGTCGTTGATCTATTATTTTCCACACATCATCATCGATCACAACCGCTCACACTGTAATGAGAGAATCTCAATGTCACACAAGTTTTTGTATACATAGCAAAACTTTATTATTAGGGAATCTCGTGTTCATCATTCTTGTGTTACATAAATATATATATTTTGTACTGTTCGTAAGCTTATCTACCATATATTCCTTTATAGACGTCATATATGCTATACATGGAAGTAATATATTGTGCAGTTGTTGTGTGTTTATAAAAAAAAAGAGTAAAGAATATGATATGTATGGCATGTAGAGATAGATATCGATAACACAACAAATACGTGAAAGCAATGCATCAGAAAAGTTGGTTGAGCAAAGAATTGGATACGGCTCGAGATGGCATCACATGGTATTGGACAAAGTGGAGCTATTATGTCATTATAATCCATAAAACTTCAATAATGTGTTTCCACTTTTTTGTTACTTTCATCTTTATAAAAATCCAAATGGGATTCTTGACTTCACAATAGGAAAAAATGGACCCATTGTATGTTTTTGGTATATATGTCGTTGTTTTCTGACCTTAGTTGTTTGAAATGTGCAGTATACTTTTTACTTATTCAAACCTCCCCACTTTCAAACGCATATAACATCACATTAACCACTTCATATAATGTATACTCATTTTTTTCTCCATCCAACTTATAAAAAATATTAATAATAAAAAATTCACATGAAAATAATACTTTAAAATCTCATATGAAATCTAATAAGTATGTAGATTAATGGATACATGAATTTTATAGCGTCGTAGATGTAGAACTGTTCGATGGGATGAGATATGAAAAAGTAAAAAATATGGATGTGTAAAACTTGGTTAAAATTATTCTTCGTAAAGTTATCTGTGTAACGAAATTTATTGTAACGCCCCGACCGTTCCTACCGGTGAGGTATCTATGCCTTCTCTCGGTCTATGGGCCCATCCTAACGGTCGGTGCGTTAATTTCGGGAAGCTCGGAAGATTCCTTTACTATCCCTGCAATCGCCACAAGATCTTTCCATGTGTTTCGTCCTCGCTCACACGGTATTGCGAATCACTTCCTAGTAGGTCGTCCATTTTTAAATCGCTCCAGCTAAAGCACACTTAATTCTAGAATTTTCTCTGGGCAAGTGACCAAAAAGATAAGTGTATTTTGGTGACCTAAGTAGCCAATTCAATTCTCGTAAACCTCTCCACATGCATCATCATATACCAAATTCCGGGATGTTACATTTATAATAAAAATAAATCAAAAGATTATATAAAAAAATCGATGAACTATCATAAATACACACAAAAATGACGATATCAGAAGAAATAAAGAAACTCTAGATGGTAGAAGAACAACCATTTTAATGATCATCTTCAAACAATCATTTTATTAAAAAATAATTATAACAAGAATTGATCGGTAATGGTGGTATTGAAAGATGAAATTTTTAATAAACATTTATGAAGTAATTATTAGGTGGTGGTATTGGAAAAAAATGAGAGTTTTTAGGTGGGTAAGGGAGAGGTGGATATGAATCAAGTCTAATATGTATTACTTCTATTAGGAAACACACTAGGACCCTTCTTCATTTCCACTCCTTCTCACAACCCCTCCTTACAACACACTTTTTCAATTTTCAATCTTCAACNATTGCGAATCACTTCCTAGTAGGTCGTCCATTTTTAAATCGCTCCAGCTAAAACACACTTAATTCTAGAATTTTCTCTGGGCAAGTGACCAAAAAGATAAGTGTATTTTGGTGACCTAAGTAGCCAATTCAATTCTCGTAAACCTCTCCACATGCATCATCATATACCAAATTCCGGGATGTTACATTTATAATAAAAATAAATCAAAAGATTATATAAAAAAATCGATGAACTATCATAAATACACACAAAAATGACGATATCAGAAGAAATAAAGAAACTCTAGATGGTAGAAGAACAACCATTTTAATGATCATCTTCAAACAATCATTTTATTTTTAAAAAATTATAACAAGAATTGATTGGTAATGGTGGTATTGAAAGATGAAATTTTTAATTATCATTTATGAAGTAATGGTCGTGGTATTGGAAAAAAATGAGAGTTTTTAGGTGGGTAAGGGAGAGGTGGATATGAATCAAGTCCAATATGTATTACTTCTATTAGGAAACACACTAGGACCCTTCTTCATTTCAACTCCTTCTCACAACCCCTCCTTACAACACACTTGTTCAATTTTCAATNTACAACACACTTTTTCAATTTTCAATCTTCAACCTTCTCCTCTATATATAATAAATATTCTTCAATTATACATTCCACAATTTTTATTTTGACCGTTGCACTCGATTTCATGCACACCCATGTGGACCCACCTAAACTATCTGATAAAGTGATAATTGAGAGTAGAGCAAGCATATGAATAAAAATTTCTCAAGACTTACACACGTTACGTGGATCCAAGGCAATTTGTAGATCGAGACGGGCCCGTAATTATCGAGGACACAAATAATAATGTAGTCACGTACTAATTTTATATATTGGTATAACACTCTTTCATTGTTTTCACCTAATCTTTTTCTGACCTATCTCCCACGTTAACGTTCCATGTTTTTGGAATCAGATGCCACAACTAATCTCACTTTCCATGTTAGATATGAATCATAATTATCGATAGCTTCAAAAAATTTGACTAAATTGTCACCTTTTTAAATTATTTAACCTAACGTGTTAATTAGCTGCCAAGATTGATTATAACATAAATATCTTTTAAGTGTAGATAAGGGAATCATCACACCTCTCACCCTCCCACCCACTACACATATATATAAACAGATATTGAGTGAAATGAATCGACATGTCTTTCTCTTTTGCTAAATGCATATATAAATACAATAATTTAATTATAATATAGAAAAATGTGAGACCAAGAGAAGACGTGAATTCACTGTCAAACTTTATTAAGTTGATCAGTGCATGAAAATGTGTAGAGAGAATAAAGGATGGTCGGCAATAAAACCAAAAAAAAAATTGAATGGTTCTTCCATCTCTTGGTTTTATGTCAATATCTCTGAAATTTTTATTATGTGTAGATGTGATATAACAAAAACAAATATTGTCAGAAAATGCAATGAACATAATAAAAAATAAATGGTACACACCAATAATAAAAACGTTGACAGGAAGGTAGATGTTGTATTATTTTTGGATTGTCCCTCTCCCTCTTTGCTCTATAATTACATTTCCCCAACCAAACTTGTTTTGCTCCATATAAATTTTTATTTTTTCATATATACAACTATACAAGGCAAAGACATGTGTGTGTCTGTCTAGTCTAGTTAGTAGCTACGACCCTCATCTTTGTTTTCATAAATTGATTTTTGTGGGATATGACCTATGTGAGATTGTGACATTTGAGATTTTTGGCCTTCTTCGTTATGTACGCATCATAGAGTGTGACATTTTATTTTGTTATGTATATGATTAAATGATCGATGCCAATTTGGGAACTCTAGTAAGTATGCTTTTTAGTGGTCCTTCCCATTTTCGAGTCTTATCGTTTCGATATTTTTCATATCTCATTTATTCCAATCTCAACAAGCTCGCATGGAATCCAAACCAATGAAGTTGGCTTGATTTTCTTAAAATTACACAAATCGAAACAAGATTGGGATTTTACACCATGGAAAGAACCGATAACATCTTGGTAAAAAAGAGAAACAGAAGAAAAAAAGAACATGCTTACTAGGTTCGAAATTCATCTGAACTAAGGCCCAACTGGGGTTTGGACTTTAAATAAGAAAGAAGCCCATTACCAAATGTAACAATTTTCATACTTCTTTAAGTTTTTGAACCTACTACAAACTAGTATAGTTTCCGAGCTAATCACTGAGTATGAACTTCTTCACTAAACAATGTGTTATGTTTGTATCTGTAAGTGTTGCTTGTAATTCAAGTTAAGATGAGGATCGGAACCGGCGATTGAACATTTTCTTTAAGTAACGATAGTTGAGATTTTTACCAATTGAGCTAGCGGACATTTTTTTTAAATATATTAGCCGGAATTGTTAATAAAGAAAAAAGGCCATGAAATCAGAACGAGCACTGCCTAGAGTTCAAAGAGAAAAAGATAGAATCGTGTCAATAATTATCCTAAGCTACAACATTAATATTTTTATGTTAAAGTGAAGTAATTATGGTTGAGCTCTTTCGTGTACATCGTAGAGTCAATAGAATATAACATAAAATGTTAAGTCATTTTAAAATATGTATCTAACATGTGTTAGTATAAAGCTAATACTCTTTATTAATCAGGGAAACATTGAAAAAAATCAATTACTTTTAGATGAAGTTAGTTTTCTTACTATTAATGTGTCAATTAATTCGAAGTGAACTGCTTTGCACATGGTTGCTTTCAGTTTGAAGATTTGTAGGTAATATTTTCTTTCCAAACCAATGTTTCCTCCATATAAGTGTCATCTCTTCAATTGGCACTCCTTTAGTCTCGGGCATCAAGAAGTAGACAAAGATGGTCATCACAGAAATGCAAGCAGCAAAGAAAAGGAAAATTCCAAATTTTAGTGCACAAAGGAGATATAGAAAAGTTTGGGCAATGATGAGGGTGAAGAGGAGATTGACACAAACGGTGATACTTTGTCCTGCTGAACGAGTCTCCAAAGGAAATATTTCACTCGGTATAGTCCATGCAAGTGGACCCCATCATCCATAACAATGAGGGAAACGAAGATGACCAACACGATTGAGTATCCTTTTGATAGCTCTTGGTTGTCTCCAAATTTCAATCCCAAAATCATTGCGAATATAACCTGGTTCCACACAAGAATGAGACCGTGACATGTATAATGCATCATCATATGTTGATCGTTGGTTCAAGTAAATTTTTCGGACAGAATCATATAACATTCTCCCAGACCTTGGTCCAGAACCTCTTTGTTATTAAAAAAACAAGATGGTGACCTTCTTACTTGAGATATGATCATTTGCAATCCCCCACTGATGAGTAGAGCCCGTCGTCCTATTCTATCCACTAACGCAATGGAAATAACACTACAAGAAAACTGGGCATTGGTAGCAGTTCACCGTAGCACTAATT
>OVAP01001994.1:0-21169 GCA_900406295.1 Aurinia saxatilis | reverse complement strand
TTTTGCGTGGAAACCGGCCCTCGCAAACGACGTGCTTTCTTGTAGTGTAGCGACAATTAACCTAACAAAACAGCCATCGGACTGGGCGTACACAAATTGTGAGCGAATCTAGGCGAAAAGAAAGATAATCGAAGATAGATACAAATTTCCTTTATTCTCATAAAGCTAGAGTTGTGTGTAATCTCTATATAAAGAGGGTTAGTCTTTCTTCACAAGGGACACTTTTTCTACGCGGGAGAACTCTTTGACCTTCTTTTGGATCTTTGTATTCTCAAGCAATAAAACAAACACTTAAACACCTTTCGTAGTCCGATTTTCATGCGATAGGAAGTTACGAATCCGTTAAAGGTTACATCACACATTATTGGTTGTGCGAATTTTCGTTCACACATTCATCTAGTTGCAATATTTACAAGTATGATCAATAGTTCCACAAATAATGATTTCACTATGTAATTTTCTTCGCAATACATATATATATACAATATATGATTTACGTGACACCGCATTCATAATAAATAACTTTTTTGGAACAAACAAAACTACAGTAGATAACTTGAGATGCAACACTTGAGACTTCTAATAAAATTTATTTTTATCAAACTGCAAAAATTATATCTTATCTAAATGAAATACCAAATTTTGTGTACAAAATCTATATATATATATATTGGAAATTTAATCTCTAAATATTTACGATAAGATTGTTGCGGTTAATCAAATAACGATTTTTTAATATAAATATATTGGGTTCTTATTAAAGTTTAAATTTCTTGACTAACAAAGCATGTTAGCTTTTTTTTTTTTATTGAGCTTTTTCGTGTGTCCTTAATGTATGAAAAGAAAAACAAATCACTGTCGCATATGTATAACCACATGTCCTTTCATCAATGGTCAATTATATCACAGCCCCAAGGAGAAAACTGAAAAAGGAAAAAAAAAAAATACTACTTCCTCTATTTTTTTTAAAGTTTCGTTTTGACATATTTCACACAAATTAAAAAAACCATTAAATTTTCTGTTTTATTTATATTTAATACGTTATATTCTTTGTTTTTTGTAATTAATAAACTTGAAAATAGGGATAAAACTAGAAATTTGGTAATAAATCTGCATTGAAAAAAACAAAACAACACTTAAAATGAAATAAAAATTTAACTCTAAAACGATACTTATCATGAAACGGAGGGAGTATAAGTTATTTTGATGAGACACAATAAATTAAGAGATGTTTTCAACAACTGAGGGTTTTGTTGGGACAAAGAATGTGTTTTAAAGAAAAGAAAAAAAAAGAACGAAACTGAAAGTATCTGTTATTTTATGATCATAAGAAAAATGAATGGGGTCCAATGTGAATGAGCTGTTCGTTGCATGGTTTTTATGTTGTTTATGTCTAAATTTAATAAGAAATAGTTTTACATTTTATTGCATTAGTAAATTAAATAATATATTGAAAGTTAGTACAACGAGGAGACTGATTTCACAATCCAACCACCCTTCTCCTTCTGTTCACGTTCCAACTTACAAAAGAGAATGATAAAACTCTCATTTATTTATTATTTATTTTCCTTGAATAAAAAGATATTATAAATGAAGGAGGAATGGAATCTTTCACCTTCTCTGACGAAATTTCGATTTTCTAAGTTTACTCGTTTGAGATATAGTTTTAATAACAACCTTCCATGTACCTTTATATACATGAAAACGGTTTTACCAAACTTGATATTAAAAACATTTATAAAAAAACAGAAAACTAATTACCAGGAGCATTAATTTTGGATGATGATTAATGTGGCTCACAATAATGAGAATAATGATAAACCGTTAACAGGAATACTCAATGAATAATGAATGGTATAGTAAATTATTACTGAAATTGGAGCGGCTCACAGTACGTACGAAGGGGAGAAGAAGAAGAAGAATACTACATTACATTACTACTCTCCATTTATCTATGAATGGATCTCCACGTTTCTTCAAAAGTGAGAAAGCGACCAGAGTTCCGTACTTTGGATTAGATGTGTTTCGTCTGTTTCCTACTTCTCGCCACCATTAGTCTTCTTCTCTCTCTCTCTCTGTCTGAAAACGACTTTCCTTCCTCTGTTCGCACATTTCTTCTTCTTTCTCTCTCTCAACATCTTTCTCAGTCTCCATTTTCAAGCCTTCATCGATCCACGAGAGACAATTCATTGCCTCTCTCGATCGATTCATTGCGTAAAGCTCGCTTCCAGATTCTGTTCTGTTCCATAATTGGCTCTGTTCTCTTTTGTCTCTGTCCTTCTCTTAAAAGCCAAACTTCACTCTCTCTTGTCGGCTTCCAGGTTTCGTCTCTCTCTCTGATGATTCAACAGATCGGAAGTTCCGTAGCCTTTTGAGATCCAAAAAATGGGAGGATTATTGCATCTCTTCGATTTCCACAACAACAGTTTCTCCCGCAAAGTTTTCTCTCATCACAAAAGCCGCCACGACGAAGGTGAATTTTACTTCTCTTATAAAATGGCATCCTGTTTCACAACATTGATCATTAATCTTATTCGTCCTCTCTGCAGATCTGGAAGCTCCCAGGAATAGTTTTGAGCTTCAAGTTGACCACTTTCACTCTTACCATACCCAGAATGATAAACCGGTAAAACCATATATAACCAACTTACTTACTTTAAAATATGTTTTTTTCTGAATCTTAACCAAGTGCTTTCAAATTTGATATATATATATGGCAGAGTTATGGATTTGAGGAAGAGGAATGGTACGAGAGAAGCTGTTATCCAATTGAGGAATCAATGAAGAAGAAGATCATCGAGGAGCTCTCTAAACGTTCCAACGATAAACATAATTCCCCGAGTCTTGTAGCTAAGCTGATGGGAATGGATGCATTTCCTTTGGAGTCTACTAAATCAACTGCTTTGATCAATCCTAAAGCGGATCAATCTCACGAGAAAGGAGGAGGAAAAAGAAGTAGAAAAGGGAGGTTGTCTCCATCAGTGAATGTGATGGACACAGAGGAGACTAGTCCACCAATGCGTCGCGAACATCCTCAAGAAGAAGAGCTTCAAAGATTCAGAAGAGAGTTTGAAGCTTGGCAAGCTGACAAAAGGTTTAAAGATTGTTCAAAAATCGTCGAATCAGAGAAAGACAGAGAGAGGCTTTTCACAAGAACTAGGAGTTTTGGTCGAGATTTTAACTTGAAATCAGACAGAACAGCTCCTACCAGGATTGTGGTTTTAAGACCTGGACCTACTCAGAGAGTGTACGATTACGAAGATTCCTTAACTACTTCGTCAGGGACGACTCTGGAAGGAAGCAGAGGAAGCAGCATAGAAGAGTTTCTTGAGGAAGTGAAGGAGAGATTAAAAGGTGAGCTTCAAGGAAGAGCTCTCAAGAGGAGTTCATCAGTGAGAGGAAGCGGGATCGAGACTCCTTTCAGCGAGAGACCTTCTCCGAGGTCTGAATTGATGAGATCCAGCGAGGTTCAGTGCAATGCACCAGACTCTACTGAATTTATTAGTAGAGATACAAGGAGACTTTTGGCAGAGAGACTGAAGAATGTTTTGAGAAAAGAGATTAGTCCTTCAGATGATTCTGTGATGAAATGTAGTGGCAGTAGCCGCCTGCGACCTACGGTATCAGATGCAGAGAGCTTGCGGAATGAAATCGATGAGGAAGACTCGAGAGTAAACAGAGCTGTTATTAAGAAAGAGTCTTCATCACCAAGAAATCTTAAAAGATCACTATCTGCTCCTGTCTCAGGGACATCATTTGGTAAGCTGCTGTTAGAGGACCGGCATGTTTTGACAGGTGCGCAGATCATGAGAAAGCACGAGGCTGCAATAACCGAGCGGGATGAAGAAACAGAACCAGTTGTTGTGGATCCGATCAGGAGGAAAGAAAGATTCAATCTCAGAAAGAAAGTTTCCAGCTTTAGATCAACCCTTAGAGGAAGAATCTTTGGTAAGAAGATACGTTCAATGATCGAGTCTAATAGTTTCGAGGATGAATCAATCAAAGATTTTGTGACGGGCTCGAGGTTTAACAGTTTTTATGATCGAAACGTAAGAACTGTTTCAACTCTTTCTCTCTTCTGTCCCCAATTTCAGGTGTCCGTATAAATCTAAAACTAAGACAACTTCTGTTTTTTCTTCACAGGAGAATTCAACAGAAGTGCCTCCAAGCCCTGCATCAGTCTGCAGCAGTACACCAGACGAGTTCTGGAGAAATGTTGATTATCTGAGCCAGATTTCAACACCCGATGTGACTGTATCGGATGAAAACGGTATGCCTCAAGTCTTCAGAGACATCAGTTCCAATCTAAGCGGTAACAAAACTAAACAAAGTTTAATGTTTTACACACTCCTTGAAGCGTTTTTCATTCTTTGATTCTACTGATGCAGAGTTAAGAAGACAGATAAATGAGCTTGAATCCGACGTACAAGTACCAACAACGCCTGTGGAAGAAGAAGCTACTCGAGAGATTGAGACCACTGTTGATTTAGGAAATCCAGACAAAATGTTTGTGAGAGATCTTCTTGTGGCTTCTGGTTTGTATGAAGGGACATCAGATAGATTATTATCTAGATGGGATCCACTTGCAAAGCCTATAAACAGATCCGTTCTTGAAGAAACTAAAGAGAATCTCAAGAAAAGAAGCAGTCATAATCAAGAAGACCAAGAGAGTACTAGTGGTGAAACAAATCATGACATACTGTTTGATCTTCTGAACGAAGTACTTACAGTAGTGCTTGGACCATTGACAAAGTCAGGTTTAAAGAAGAAGCTTATGAGATCATCTATGTCTGACTCGACGACAATACGAGGTAAATATCTGTTGGAATCAACATGGAGGATGATGTCGGAGTATTTATATTCTCAGCCAGAGAAACCATTTTGTTCACTAGATGGGATTATTGGTTGGGACATGGATAGGTGTCCATGGAGTGTTTTGATTGGTGAAGAAGCTGATGTGTTGGGGAGAGATGTTGAAGGTCTTATAATGGCGGATCTTGTTGGGGAACTTGTAAAGGATCTAAGAACACAAATGGGTTAAGAGAAGAGTTTAGATGTTGAAGCATATCTGATTGGTTTGGTTTTGTGTATGTGAATGATTTTTTGGTGTGTTTTTGTAAATAGGGTTTTTATGGGTGTTTGTGTTGAAGTAAGTTTCCATGGTGTAACTGTAAATGTTTAATTGCAGTACGGGGAAGCTAAAATTCTTATGATTGCTACATAAGTACTGCTTTACTAATACCAAAGAGTTTCTAATTTTTCAGTGGAGATTTATAACAATTTAATAGCCAGCAACCACACACGAAAAGATGTAGCATCCAAATGTTGCAGCTGAAATCTAATCTAAAAGTTGAACAACAATTTTCACATACATTATTGATTGGTCTCACATAAGAAATAAAAAAACATGTCACAATTGCCTTCCCATCCTTTTTTATAAGTTCCAAAGCTACAAAACACAGTATTTGGTGGTAACCAAAGTAGGTCGGAGGGTCCTTTGTGTGTTTAATGAGTAGTTCGATAGTAAGAGATGGGTTGAGACCTTCGTTCTTGTAGAGAGTTCGGACAATGTTCCAAGATTTTGTAGTTCGTTTTAAGAAAGTGATGTAACAAATAAATTGAGGTCGGAGATCTTTGTATTTAAGTTCGGAAACTGTGATACAAAGTGTAGCTCGGAGCTTACAGTTCTCTCCAATCCTAAAAAATGTTCAGATCCCAAAAACAATGATTACATGGGAATATTTATATAAAAATAGACCGGCATACAATATTTACCATGGTTAGTTCGCTTAACCATGGTAAAAATGTTGTTTCAGCTTAGTGGGCCGAGCTTCAATTCGTTGAATGGGCCGGGCTTNGCCGAGCTTCAATTCGTTGAATGGGCCGGGCTTTGAAAGGTCTTGGGTCGAGAATGGGCCTTGCATGGCCCATCACCATCAATAGTCACCCCTCAGCACAGAGCTCGGAGTTTGGCGCGTGAGATCCGAGTTTGTGGTATTTTATTCGGAAATTCTCGACCCAGACTTTATTGTCGTCCTCCGTGTCGAATTTTGATTGGTCCGTATGACTGAACTGAAGGCGGAGAAACGAAACAACGGTCGGTCGGCATAATGATTACTTATGGGAATCCGTGTCCTCCCTTGGTTATAAATAGTGGTGGGGGGGGGGACTGACTTTCCTCACTTTTGCGATTTAGAGCGAAGAAAAGAAAAGGTAGATTCTCTCCGACCTCCTTTTTTGTTTGATTATCTTTAGTATGTCTTCCACAAGTGAGTCGAGCGAGTCCAGTAGTTCTTCGAGTTCGGTAAGGTCTCCGGTCAACCCAGGCAGCGCTCGTGGAGAGATCGGGAGTTCAGTAGGGGATGTGAAAAAAATATCGCACAGCTCTTATAACAAGGATCGAAAGTGGAATGAGATCGAGCTTCAAGGGCTGCCGACCTTGTCTACTCCACAATCGTTAAAGTATTTATCGCGTTATTGCGATGTCCCCGGGGTTGAAATTATGATCCCGTCTCCCCAGGACCGTCCGTGGTCTTGTCTGGTTGACTGGATGTGCTTACACGAGGCAGTGTTCTACGAATGCGGCCTTCGTTTTTCTCTTCCAGCCATTTTAATAGAATATTGCGTTGTTCGGAGGATTGCTTTCACACAGCTTACAGGCAACTCGACCTCTGATGTGGTCGGGATGTTGAAGTACGGCGAGGATCTGAACATCAACATAAATCTTGATAGTTTTGAGCGAGCTGTTCGCCTTACCAGAAACAAGACTAGACCGGGGACCTATTACTTGAATGTAAGGAACTGTATCATTATACCGAAGTCGAGCAAGGTCCCGGACTGGGAGAGGTATTATTTTTTTGTGAGGATCAATCTCGCTTCGGTGCCGGACATCGACAGCCCGGTGTTTAGGAAGTGGAGGAAACCAGCAAGTAAACTCTTTGTTTTCAAGCTGTCCGGTCTGTAGGGTCTTTGATCTGTTTAGATTTAGGTTTTGACATTTTCCTTTGTTTGCAGATCGGTTGTTGTGCATGTCGCGGATCCCAAGGGTTTTAAGTCGAATATAGCCGCTATCAGGGAGCACAAAATCAGATTGTATCCGGAAGAATACCGGTCTAAAAACTGCAAAAGCCACAAGGAAGGGTGAAAGAGGTCGGTATTTGTTTTAGGATTGCAAGTTTGTTGTCCGTTTCTTTTTACTGAATACGCTGACTGCAGCTGCAGAGAGGAGGGAGGTCTTGGGAGTAACGAAGAGAGGAAAGAAAATTGTTGAAGAAAAAGAAGAGAGAGCTAAAGGGGAGGGATAAAAAAAATGAAAACAAAAGGTGAGTTCGGAGGATCATAACTCCGGAGGAAGCACCAAACTCAAAAGAAAAAAGAGGACAAAGATTATTATCGATCAGATCCTTGATCCGAACTTCGGGATGGGAAAGTTCACAGTTCCCGACCTGCCGAACCTCAGAGATAGCATTCGTAGTGGTGATGCTAAAAAGTCTTCCGAAGGTGGCCCGGGGGAGAAGGCCGCTCGTTCTCAGAAGGCGAAGATTTCTCTCGGAGCCCCGGGCAAGGCCGCGAAGTCCGGCACGCGCTGTGGTCTTCAGGTTGCCCTCGTCCCGCATGGTCGCGGGAAATCGAGTGAGGTCGTGGCCGAGATGAGGGCCGAGTTTGATGTTGGGGTCGCAGGAGATGAGATCCCAGTCTGTTCGGATGAGGCTCTTGCAGTCCTTCCTTCCGACGGAGATGGGGTTAAGAGACCTCGCGAACTTGGTGACCAAGGGATAGAAGGTATAAATTGGTTTTTTATAAAGTCCTTGTATAATACTATATTTTCGTTCAAAAATGGGTTTTGCCTGACGAGCTTTTGATTGCAGCTTCCAAGAAGGCTGAGGTCGGAGGACTTTCCTCTGAAAAAAGAAAAGATAAGCAGCCGATCTCGGAAGCATCCAAGGAGCAGTCGACCTCCTTGTTTTCGGGCAGCGTAGGTTATCCTCCGATTATCAGCGAGGATTTCGAGGCCGATCCCAAAAAGAATCCCTTTGCCTTCAAGTTTGAGTACATGCGGTGCTCACCCTTTGTGGATTCTTGCTCGAATGTGATGAGTTTATATCATCAGATCCGATCTACCAAGCTGCCTCCTCCTCCCTTGGAAGACATCGCGGGCAAGATGCCCTATCAAGAGTTCTGCCAACTGAACGCCATGGTAAGAGTTTCCCGATTGTCACATGTGTTAAGTTTCTTGTTTCCCCCCTTCCTTTTTTAATCGTGGGTCATTTATTTCGTAGGTCGGTGCAGCGGGGACTCATATAATGGCCGTTTATGAGGAGATGTTGAGGGGAGTTCGGAAAACCGAACAAGAAACTCTTGAGTGTGCACGTCGCCAGAGCTTCGAGATCAAGACTCTGCAGTCGGTGGTTCTCGCCGGAGAATCGGCTCTTCGGGACATGAAGTCTTTGTTGCACAAGACTGATGACCGGCTCGAGCTCGCGCTAAAAGTATTAGACGCTGAGAAGGAAACGGTTAAGGTTCTTTCCGCCGAAAACGACGAGCTAAAGACCGAGGTCGAAGATGCTTCGAAGAGGACCGCCGAGTTGGAGAGTCAGTTGGATGGAGTGCGGAATGATCGGGAGATCGAAAGGAAGGTGTTTGAAGAAGAGAAGGCAAGCCTATTAGGTCGTGTAGATAATCTTGTCCGATATATTGCTGATAAGGACGCCGCTGAGAAAACCTTGGTGGCGTACGAGGAAACAAAGGGGGCCATCGATATCCTTGAAGCTGTTCGGGATGTCGACGGGCTTAAAGTGCCTGAAGCTCAGGGGTTAAAGGACACGCTCGAACAAATAATGATTGTTTTGTCCGAGTGTGACTTGGTCGACCTTCAAGAAGGGGATTTGGATCCTCCGTTCTCTCTGCCTTCCAATCTTCCGTCCTCTGTGTTTTCTCCTCTTCCGGTCAACCGTGAGCTTTTTCTTGCTGGGGGTTCTCCCGGAAAACAAGACTAAGATGTTTTATTTTATTATTATTATTTTTTTATCGGATCTTTATGCAGCTCCTTGCTTTGTAATAACTTGAATTCTTATCTCTTTTTTTAATAAAGAAAAGGTTTTTTTTTTTGAAAAAATTCGGAAATAATAGCAATCCAGACGAAGATCTATTTTCGTAACAAAATGTAGCTCGAAAATAATAATCTTGACTTAGATTTTATTTACGTAATAAAAACTAGTTGAAAGAAACAAAGGCTGAAGACTTCCTGATAAGAGTTCGGTTTATATGCGAGTATAGCTCGGCACATCTGAAATTCTGAAGGAGACATGTAAATTTAAATATGATCGGAAGAGCTCTAGGCGAGAAGGGCTCGGCTTATAAGTTTCTTTGATCGATGATTAGGTCGGAAGAGGTTCGGACGAGAATTGCTCGGCTTATTCGAATTCTTGATATAGGTCGGAGGAGACATAAATTCATACCTGATCGAAAGAGCCCTAGGCGAAGTGGACTCGACTTATAAGGTTCTTTGATCGAGGACGGTTTGTTTGCTAGGTAGGAAGAGGTTCGCGCGAGGTGAGCTCGACTTAAATGAACTCTTACTTATTATTTTATTTATTATTTTTTTGTGCAGTTGAGCTGTGAAGCTACCTACGTACCCGTAAAGACCGGGATCAAANTTTGTGCAGTTGAGCTGTGAAGCTGCCTACGTACCCGTAAAGACCGGGATCAAACCGCTTCATAGTTCGTAGCTTTTTTTTTTTTTAGCGAGGTCGGGCATTGTCGTTTTGTAACCCTTACTAGAAGTAGTAGCGTTTAAGGTTAGTAGCATTCCAAGATCGGAGAATGGGCTCGCCGGTCATGGTTATGCGCTCGTAGACCCCTGGTGCGGTGATCTTGCTGACTTGATATGGTCCTTACCAAGTGGCACCGAGCTTGCCAACGTTGTCTTCCTTGTTGTTGTCAAATACGTTCCGTAGGACAAGATCTGCTTCTGAGAAGCGGCGTGGTTTGAACTTCTTGTTATAGTACTGGGAAGCTAACTGTTGGTAGTTTTGTATTCGAAGGAGAGCTTGATCTCGAAGTTCTTCGACTTGGTCGAGGTGGTCGATTATCATTTTGTCGTTAAGTTCGGGGTTCTTTGTGAGAAAGAGATGTCGAATGCCCGATATGCCGACCTCTGCTGGAGACATGGCTTCGATGCCATGAGATAGGGAAACAGGTGTCTGGCCGGTACCTCATCGTGGCGTGGTTCAGTAAGACCACATGACACCCTCGAGCTCGTCAGCCAAGAGTCCCTTTTTTTTTCTCCAGATGTTTCTTTACTCTGTCGACAATAGCCCGGTTTGTGACATCTGCTTGCCCGTTTCCTTGGGGGTAACGTGGTGTTGATTTGTTGAGCCGAATTTTCCATTTCGCGCAGAAATTCTCGAAGGTCGTAGAGATGAATTGCGAGCCGTTGTCGGTCACTATTTCGTAGGGGAGGCCGTGTCTGCATATGATGTATTTCCAAACGAAGATCTGGACGTCGTTTGCTTCGATTTTGGAGTAAGACTCGGCTTCGATCCATTTCGTGAAATAGTCTATCATGACGAGCAAGAAACGTTTTTGGCGAGAAGATGGGAAAGGACCTACGATATCCATTGCCCAGTGCATGAATGGATACGGCGGGGATGAGATGCGGAGGAGTTCGCTAGGGACATGGATGGTTGGACCGTGTCGCTGGCATTGCTCGCACTTGGTAGCGTAGGCTTCGCAGTCTGTAAGTAAGCTCGACCAGTAGAATCCTTGGAGGCGTCTTTTTTGGGCAAGTAAACGACCTCCGGAGTGATTTCCACCCGCTCCTTCATGGACTTCGCGCATGATTCCGATTGCTTCCGTGGCGTTGACACATCGAAGTAGAACTTGGTTGGTGTTCCATCGGTATAAGGTGCCCTTAAGAAAAGCGTAGCATGCACTCCGAGTTTTGAAGCGTCGAGAGGCCCACTTGTCGATTGGTAGATCGCCGGTGTCGAGATAAAGTTTAATCTCCTTGTACCAATCGTCTTGTTGTTCGGGAGTGCTAGTAGCGTTAGCTTCGTCATAGATTACAAATATTTTGTCGTTGGGTAGAATGATGCTCGGCTTCTCGATGCATTCCACGGGGATTATTCTTCATTGGGTAGGGTCCGAGGTAGAACTAGACTGGCGAGTGCGTCGGCTGGGGTGTTTTCGGCTCGGGGAATCCTTGTAAGCTCGAAACGGTCGAAAGTGCTAGCGATATTTTTGACGACCTGCAAGTAGGCATCCATGCGTTCGTTTTTCGCGTCGTATGTGCCATTGAACTTGTTGGCGACGAGTTGAGAGTCACAAAATGCCTGTAGGTCGGCAGCAATTTCTCTGGTCAATTGTAGACCGGAGATTAGAGCTTCATACTCAGCTTCGTTATTAAATTCATTGAGAGCTAAACGGAAGGTTGTTCCAATATCTCTCCAGTTGGTGATTTGAGGCGAACGCCGATTCCCGAACTGTGCCAAGAGGATGATCCGTCGATGAACAGGGACCATGGTTTTAATACTTGGTTGGCCTCCGGGGAAGGAGGGAGCTCGATAAGAAAATCGGCGAGGACTTGACATTTGGCGCTGCTTCGATGTCTATACTCAATGTCATGTTCGTAGAGCTCGACAGCCCATTTGGCCATTCATCCGGATTGAGTTGGGCTGTGGAGTATGGTACGGAGTGGATGGTTTGTATGCAAGATAATTGAATGGGACTGAAAGTAGGGGCGTAGTTTTCGGGCCGCTGTGACGACTGCGAAGGCAAGCTTTTCTAAGAGGGTGTACCGAACTTCGGCGCCGTTGAGAGCTTTGCTGGTATAGAAAATCGGGTGCTGGGTACCCCGATCTTCACAAATGAGTACGGCACTGAGCGCCACATCGGTAACCGCGATGTAGAGATAAAGGGGCTCGCCGTCAACTGGTTTTGAGAGAACTGGTGGATCGCTAAGGTAGGCCTTGAGCTCCTCGAAAGCTTGTTTGCATTTATCGTCCCACTCGAACCGTTTATTTGCTCAGAGCAGTTGAAAAAATGCAGGCATTTGTCTGTGGATCGGGATATAAAACGGCTGAGCGCGGCTATTCATCCTGTGAGTTTTTGCACTTCTCTCGCGTTGATCGGAGTAGGGAGCGTTTTGATTGCGTCAAGTTTTCTTGGAATAGCTTCGATTCCTCGTTTGGTCACGATATAACCAAAAAACTCTCCACCCGTGACGGCGAAGGTACACTTGCTGGGGTTTAACTTCATGTCGTATTTGTTGAGGATCTCGAAACATTCTTTGAGGTGGCTGAGATGATTCTCCGGTCGGAGGGACTTGACGAGCATGTCGTCTATGTATACTTCTATTGTTCGTCCGAGTTGTGATGCAAACATGCGATTGACTAGTCGCTGGTAAGTTGCTTCGGCGTTTTTGAGTCCGAAGGGCATGACTTTGTAGCAGTAAGTGCCGTACTCGGTGATGAAAGCTGTTTTTCCATTCGGATGCATCAAGATTTGATTGTAACCTGAAAAGGCGTCCATGAAGGAGAGCATTGCATTTCCGGCTGTCCTTGGGACTTGACGAGCATGTCGTCTATGTATACTTCCATTGTTCGACAAGACGATCGATGCTCGGGAGAGGATAGCTGTCCTTGGGACATGCTTTGTTAAGATCGGTGAAGTCGACGCAAACGCGTCAGTTGCCATTTTTCTTCTTAACAACGACGGGGTTCGCTAGCCACTCGGGGTATTTTACTTCGATGATCGATCCGGCCTTGGTAAGGCGCTCAACTTCGTCGCGGACTGCCTGAGCTCGTTCTTGGCTGAGCTTTCGTCTTTTTTGTTTGATGGGGCGAAATGTTGGATCGACATTAAGTTCGTGGCATGCGATCGCGGGATCTATACATGGCATATCGGACAGCGACCAGGCAAAGGTGGAGGCGTTATCTTGGAGAAAACTCAGCAGATCTTTCTTGATGTTGGGTTCAAGATCAGTCCCGATTCCTACGTATCGTTGGAGTTCGTTTGAATCAATATTTTCTTGCGTAACGTTGGTGTGGTCCGGGCTCGAGTTGGCAGGGAGTTCACTCTCGATAGTTGCATTGATGAGATTGCAGCCTTTAGAGTTTTGGCGAAGCTTGTGCTCGGCTATGAAGCAGGTGCGAGCGACCCGTTGACTGCCGAATACCGTGTATGGTCCGTTGGAGGTGGGAAACTTGAGGAATTTATGGTAGGACGAAGGGACAACTTTCATGGTATGAAGCCAAGGGGTCCCAAGTATGACGTTGTAGATAGCAGGTTTGTCGATGATGACGAATTTCACTATTTTGGTGATTTTCGCGATCATGACTGGTAGCTTGATTGTGCCGATGGACATGATAGAGTCTCCTGCGAAACCTTTGAGAGGTCGGATACTTGGTTTTGTCTCATACCCGTTGAGTTCCATTCGATCAATCGTTTCTTTAAAGATAAGGTCGACCGAGCTTCCAGTGTCAATGAGTACGCGGGAGACTTCGCAGTCTGCGATCTCAAGTTCGATGACTAATGGATCGTTGTGGGGAGTGTCGAGCCCATTGGCGTATACTTCCACGAAGACCACTCGATTAAGGACGTGATCGTTATGCAGGAGATCGATGCTTGGACCAGTGGCTCGGTGGACCGGGGGTGTAAGAACTTTTCGTTCGTAGCTTTTAATAGACCGAACGGAATCGTTGCATAAGGTTAGGCCTCCTATTATCATGTTTATCCTTCGACGTGGGGGCGGGGGAATGTTGTCATCAATTGGTTGGTCATCCCGCGCTCTTTTAGGGGTCGGTGGAGAAGGTATTTGTTCTGGAGTATGTTGAGTTGCACTAGCGCTCGCATCCGGGCCTTGAGGGTTTGTTGGTACATTGTTCGCTCGGTTGCCAGGACGTCGGTTATTGCCTTCTTGAGAGGGAGGGGGTGCCGTGATTGCTCCGCTCTCGAAACCGGACAGCAGATAGTTTCATAGGGTCAAACAATCGGAGGTTGCATGGCCGTTCTTCTTATGGTACGTGCAATATAGCTCCGCCCCCTTTGATGTTGGCGGTTTTGACGTTGAGCTTTTAGTTGGTTGTGGTTTTGTTGGTCGTTCCTTCTGTAGTGGGGGAGGAGGTGAGTCCTCTCTTGATTGTTCTGCTCGGGGATGTCGTACTGCTGGATCATAAGGAGAGCCTAGGCGATGCCACTGATTGTTTCGGTAGACAAAATCCTCGTCGTCGAGTTCGGTGGATCCGATTGTAGTGCACTCCCCAGGCCGACGATCCTTCTTCTAGTAATCTTGGTCGAGGTGTTGCCTAGGTTCTCTATATTCATCGCGGGATTGATCTTTTGGGACGTGAATTCGGGAGTATTTTTGGCGTTTGCGGCCTTTTCATCCTCGATGTCAGCCCAGGTCATTCCTCTGTGTAGGGCGTCATCGAGTCTGCTTGGTTTTAGCAACATGAGGTCGTTTTTGAATTCAGAGGTGTACAACAGGCCTTTCTTCAATGCTTGGATTGCCGCTTGTTTGGCGATTTTGACTTTCGATACTATGATTTTGAATCGGGTTAGGTACGATCGTAGGCTTTCATCCTATTTTTGTTTGATGTTCCAAAGGTCGGCATGAGAGGCATTTTCGTTCATGAATTAGATGTAATGCTCAGCGAAGACCCTGGACAATTCTTCAAAGCTGTCGATGGAGAAGGCTTCGAGGCTGGAGAACCAATCCAAGGCCGGACCTGTAAGAGTTTCGACAAAAAGTTGACAAAGACCTGTGTCACGCTCTTCGTTTGTAAAACGAGCTCGTCCGATGGCGATGTTAAAAGCCGGTAGGTGCTGCTTTGGGTCAGTGTGTCCTTCGTATAGCGGAAGGCGGAGTTTGTCGCCATGTCGTACCGTGGTGTTTGCTATTCGGTGGCTAAAGGGAGTGTTTTGGGCTTTTAGGAGGACACGTTGTATTTCTGGCGCCGAGCTGGTTGCTTGGTGGAGCTTAGTGTTCATGTCCCTCATAAGACCTCTTAGTTCTTCGAGTTCAGTTGGTTTGGAGGCCGGACCGTTATTGATCTGGGCGACTGGTCGCTGAATTTGCTTGGGCCGTTCGGGGTCGCATTCTTCCATGCGAGCTTGCGGTTGTATCAGAAGACTGTTAATACGATCGTGACAGTCGTTCTGAACTCGGTTAAGAGCATTAAATTGAGCAATGTTACCGCGGTCCATGCTATCTAGACGTTGGACGATGCTTCTTACTAAGAAAGGGAGATCGTGTTGATCACTTTTTGCGCGCTCAGAAGTGGTTTCTGGGGACGGTGGAGAACGCAGACTCGATGGTGGTGGTGGGTTTTGAGGTGAATCCTGATTTTCTTGGGAGAGGAGAGTGTTGCCGCGTTGCGGGTTTATCTGTTCAAGGTCGGCCAGCGATGGTGGTTTTCAGCTTAGTGCTGAGGTGTGTTGGACTGAGGATCGCTCGTTTGGGCCGACCGGAATCGTTTCCATCGCTAGGTTGGGCAGGGGCGCTCCGGAGGTTCCTCGGGACACGCTTTGGAGGAGCCCGAGCATGGATGATGAATCGGGTCCAGGATGGTTCGAAAAAGGTAGACCGGGGTTGTTTGAGGTAGAGGGGTCATTCTGTGATTTAGAAATTGTCGATGCTTCTCGTGTGTTTAGAGATCTCTAGCCCCACGGTGGGCGCCAAATGGTGGTACCCAAAGTAGGTCGGAGGGCCCTTTGTGTGTTTAATGAGTAGTTCGATAGTAAGTGATGGGCTGAGACCTTCGTTCTTGTAGAGAGTTCGGACAATGTTCCAGGATTTTGTAGTTCGTTTTAAGAAAGTGATGTAACAAAGAAATTGAGGTCGGAGATCTTTGTATTTAAGTTCGGAAACTGTGATACAAAGTGTAGCTCGGAGCTTAGAGTTCTCTCTAGTCCCTAAAAAGGTTCTGATCCCTAAAACAATGATTACAGGGGAATAGTTATAGTAAAAATAGACCGACATACAATATTTACCATGGTTAGTTCGCTTAGCCATGGTAAAAGTGTTGTTTCAGCTTAGTAGACCGAGCTTCAATTCGTTAAATGGGCCGGGCTGTGAAAGGTCTTGGGTCGAGAATGGGCCTTGCATGGCCCATCACCATCAGTATCTATGAAGTTTTCAAGATGCATATATAAAATAACCAGAAAATTCATTCATATTAACATCTAAAGCATAATATCAAATCTTTTAGTAAAAAGAAAAATTAATTCATACTAGCATCTAAAGCATAGCACATATATCATCTAGTATACTAATATATAAGTTTAATAAATTTGATAAATGATATACCCGCTTGCCAACTGGTAGCCCTATGCAATTGTCAGGTGGACTACAAGATGTCCCCATTCAATACGCATGAGCAACTAGTCACAATATCCTGGTTAACATCAACTCAAATAGGAGATCAGTTCAGTTGTTACCTACGGATAAAGCTCTGGAGACTGCAACAGTGGGGCTGATTCCTCTCCAAGAGGTAACTAGTAACCCCCAGACTAGCAACCGCATTCCAGTGGCTCAAAGACTGGGTTACTCCCCCACCTTAACAATGGAAACCGCCAAAAGAGCAAAAAAAAAAAAAAAACAGGGGGCAAGAAGAATAATACACCATCAATGAACAAGAAGCGAGTAACTCAACTGCCTGGAGTAAGCCTTAGGAAAAAGAAATGTTCTGCGCATTCAAAATTCTCCTAGGCCAAGAGGGGGTGTTTACTCAAGTACTCCTAATGGTCTTGCATTTCCTACAGACATGTTACCTTAATTTGAGGATGATACTGATGTAATTCAGAGAGATATAACAGTGGGGGACAAAGCTGCGACTAGTTCTTGGAGGAAAGGGGATTTTCGGGTCCCCAGACACCCTCTTCCTTAGTCCTTGTGAGTTGGAATTGTCAGGGGATTGGAAATAACCTGACAGTTCGACGACTCCGAGAGATTTGGAAAACTTTTCTCCCGGATATTCTGTTTCTAATGGAAACAAAAAATCAAGATGATGTTGTTCTTAAAAAGCTTGAGTTTCCAGATTATCCAAATGTGTTCTTGGTGCCACATGTGGGTATGAATGGGGGCTTGACCCTCCTGTGAAAAAATAGTGTACAATCGGAGGTTCTCTCTTCTTCAGCAAATCTCATCGACACTAAGGTTACTTTCAAAAAGTCTAGGTCCCATATTGTTTCCATCTGTGGGCCACACATGTGGAACATAGAGCTAGCTTTTGGAATCACATGTCTGTACTGGGAGAGCTTCGTGGATCAAAGTGGATGATTATAGGGGACTTGAACGAGCTTCTAGGAAATGATGACAAAAGAGGAGGTCCAAGACATAACGAGGAATCCTTTGTCCCTTTTAGATCCTTTGTCTCCGAATAAGGATTGATTAACCTCAAGCATACTGGTAATCATCTCTCATGGAGAGGGAAGCGAGATTCACATAATATCAAAGCCCCGTTAGATATATCAATGACAAACTGTGCTTATTTTCATTCTTTCACCACAAGACACTGTAAGTACCTCCAGTTTGAGGTATCGGATCATAGGCTCTTAATGTCTTTTTTTTTTAATCCACACAGGAGGAAAGGGGGAATCTTTAGGCTAAATAGAACACTATGTTCAAAAGAAGAAGTTCGCAAGCTGATCATAGAGACTTGGACCAGCTTTGAGCGTGAATCTGTCATTAAAAAAAGTCGATAGGTGTAGGGATCAAATTATAAGGTGGACAAAAGATAATCAGAAGCTGTCACTAAGTATAATTCGCGAGACTCAAACCGCCTTAGACGTGTCTCTATCTGCTGATATCTCAAACCAGACATTAATTGACTCTCTGTAAAAAACCTTGAGGGAGGTTCGCAACAAAGAAGAACAATATTGGAGACAATTAAGTCGGGTGCAGTTGCTACGGATAGGAGATAAAAATACAGCCTTTTTCTATGCAGCAACACGAGGCAGGCGAGCACATAATACCTTATGTGTCATCGAGGATGATAATGCTTTCTTCGAAGAAGCTGAAATAAGAAAACAAATCTCTGATTACTACTTTGATATGTTTTCCTCAAACGACAACAATGACTTTCAAGTAGTGGCAGAAGTCTTGACACCAAATATATATGAGGAGATAAACCAGAAGATCACCTCTATTCCGGATGCACAAGAAATCAGAGAAGCTCTCTTCTCGTTTAATGGCAATAAATCCCCGGGTCCCGATGGGTTCTCAGTAACCTTTTACCAAACGTGTTGGGAGACTATTGGGAGTGATGTTTTATGTGAATTACAAAAGGTTTTCGAAACTAGTGAGCTTCATGAGATATTCAATGAGACACACATTCGTCTCATCCCTAAGGGTACAAATCCTAGGAAAGTTTCAGACTATAGGTCTATCGCTCTATGCTCGACACACTACAAGATTATTGCGAAGATTCTTTCAAGACGATTACAACCTCATCTTACCTCGATCATTTTACCATGCCAAATTGCTTTTGTACCCAACCAAGCCATATCGGACAATGTCCTCATCACCAAGAAATATTCCACTATCTTCAAACCTCGAAAGCAAAAACCAAAGATAAATGCAATATGGCTGTAAAGACGGACATGAGTAAAACATATGATCGCATCGAATGGGGTTTCTTAAAGGAAGTACTTTATCGGCTTGTATCCATGAGAAATGGGTATCTTGGATTATGACTTGTATTAGCACCGTCTCATATTCGTTTCTTATTATCGGAACACCGCAAGGTCTTGTCTCTCCAACTAGAGGTTTACATCAAGGAGACCCTCTCTCTCCCTATCTATTGATCCTATGTACCGAAGTTCTTTCGGGTCTTTGCAAGTGTGAGCTTGAAAATAATTCGCTCCCCAGATATAAAATAGCTCATGGGTGTTCGAAAGTCAATCATCTCTTTGCAGAAGATACAATGTTTTTCACTAGATCGGAAGCCAAGAATTATAAAGCGCTTGTCGACATACTCAAAATGAGAAAGCTTCCGGACAAGTAATCAACTGATCAAATCAGCCGTAAATTTCTCTAAACACATCCCTACGAGAGCAAAAGGAAGAACAAAGTTCCATTTACGGATTCATAAAGATGGGGGGCTCGGTAAGAACCTAGGCCTTCCCGAGATCTTTGAGAGAAAAAAGAAGGATCTGTTTGCATCGATTGTGGATAAGATTGTACATAAAGCACATCATTGGTCTTCAAGGTTTCTCTCTAGTGCCGGGAAACAAGTTCTTTTAAAAGCGGTTTTGGCGGCAATGCCTTCTTACGCTATGTCATGCTTCAAACTCCTTATCTTGCTTTTTCCAAAAAATTCAATCCACTTTAACTCGTTTTTGGTGGGATGACAAGCCTGACAAGCGGAAGATAAGTTGGGTAGCATGAGATAAACTTACCCTCCCCAAAGCTCTAGAAGGGCTTGGTTTTTGAAATATTGAAACCTTCAGTGATGCCCTTGTGGCTAAACTTGCATGGAGGATAATTAAGCATCCGGAGGCTTTATTATCTCAATTGTTACTTGCGAAGTATTGCCATTCTGTGCCTTTTTTGGAGTGTCCAAAATCAGCATCCGCATCCCATGGGTGGAAGGGCATTCTTGCGGGTCGGAAAGTGCTGAAACAAGGAATGGGGTGGGTCGTTGGTGATGGCTCTCAGATAAACATTTGGGATGATCCTTGGTTGTTGGTGACTGACCCTGTACAACCCTATGACTCTGCTCCCCAATATACAACAAAGCTGACAATGGCAACGTTTATTAATCATGTAACACACCAATGGGATTTGAATGCTATTCAGGAGATTTTACCTCAATATGAGGAACAGATTAAATTCATCTTATTAAGTACTCACCAAGCCAAGGATTCGAGGGTCTGGCTCCTTGATAAATCAGGGAGTACACTTCCAAATCGGGATACAACGTAGCTAGAAGCAACAACATGCATGCAACTCTCCCTACTTTGAACTGGAAGGCCCAGGTGTGGAACCAAAAAACAGCTCCGAAACTACAAAGCTTCCTCTGGAAACTAATGCATCAGGCTCTCCCGGTGGGAGACAACCTAGCCATTAGAGGAGTTTATGTAGATAGAAGATGCAAGAGGTGCGGACAAGACGAAGATGAAATGCATATTGTGTTTGCTTGCCACTTTGCACAAGACGTCTATTCCCGACTCTCGCTGATTAATACACCTGATGCTTCATCTACCCTTACTATACCTCATTTACTTACTACTTCTCAACGCACAACTATGTTGCCTCCTTTAGGAATTTCAGACAACATACACCCATGGGTTGTGTGGAACCTCTGGAAAGCACAAAACTTACTTCTCTCCGAAGAAATACGCATATCAGAAGAAGAAATGCTGAAAAAGATTATGAGCGAAGCAAAAGACTGGGCCGAATTCCAAGTCAATTTACCAATTACTTCCTTACCACATGTGCCACAAAGGAACCTCCATTGCGCAAACCTAAACAGTCTCAATGTTTCGGTGGATGCGGCTTGGAACCCCTTTACAAGGCAAAGTGGTTTAGGTTGGTGTGTTATGGATTCCCATGGGATCAACGTCTTACAAGGTTAGGGTCATGTCATTTGTGAACGATCAGATTTGATGGCAGAAGCACACGCAGTTAAAGTTGCCCTTATTGCTGTGACCGTTTCTGGTTTCTGAAGTTTTCACAAACTCTTGTACTCCCACTCTCCTCAGGAAGAGAAATCATTGAGTTGAAAAGCATCCTCCACGACGTCCGGTGTCTAATGAAGGCCTTCACCTTTATCCACTTCTGTTTTATTCTACGCTCATCAAATATTTTAGCTGTTTCTCTAGCAAAAAGTTGCTTAAAGACTGTCTGTACTCGGTTTTAACTCCTAAGTAGTAATGACAATTTGGTTTTTACAAAAAAAAAAGTGGTATAAAAAAGAAGTAGAGGAATTGAATAACGAAGATAACGCTTTTCAATGTTTTTTTATATATTTATAACCGAACTTAAACCTAGAAAGTTGCTGCAGAGGAAGTACCTCCAAGTACGACATCATGGTGAACAAAACGTTTTGTGTCGTAGTATAGTTTGAGTAGTCGTAGTATAGTTTGAGGGTCAATCCACTTGGGAGAACGATTGGCTCGATAAGCACATCAAATTCCTATTAAGCTAAAGCAATCAAAGTGTTTG